>UZAN01041367.1:37930-50151 GCA_900618425.1 Echinostoma caproni | reverse complement strand
TCGCCCGCGAACTTTGTACAGGGGTCGGAAAACCTCGCACACGTTCACGGTATGATTTGTTTCAGCTAGGTGTGAAACCACTACACTGGTGAGTGAATTAATCGTTCCGGTGTTCAACCACGCGGGGTGGTGTTCACGAATCCGTTCGGACAATCGCCTGACCGTGCGGCCTATATACGTTGTTCCACAGGAACAAGTAAATGAATATACACAGAATGAGACCGCAGAGTTGGAACTTTGCCCTTCAGTCGCAAACACACAATTGGCCTGGACGTGAACAGCACACGGAGCTTAGATGCATAGAAAGTCTTATCGATTGCGTCAGATAATCTTCTTTGTATGATCTCGGCTGATGTGTCCCCTTTGAACGGTAAAGAAATGTACACGGACTTTTTTCTTAACCTCGGTGTTTTGTAAAGAGTTTTCCGTGCACTTGTTGACTAAACGCTCCGGATATCCGTTACGTGCAAAAATCGATTTTACAGTACGGAACTCTTCTTCTAGCATGTCCTCACCGCAGATCTTTCTTGCCGTATTCGCTAGACAGCGAACCAGGTTTCTTTTTATCTTCAGTGGCACAAAGCTTCGGAAATGAATGTATTGGTCTTTCCACGTTGCCTTTCTATGCACGGAACGCTGCACTGAACCATCTGATCGACGGGTGATGCAGACATATAGAAACGGCAATTTGTGGTTGCACTCCATTTCGAAAGTAAATGCTATGTTGGGGTGCGCATTGTTGAACCTGTTTAATAGTTCCGTTGCATTTGATGTTGCACCGATCACACAATAAATATCATCTACGTACCGTGTGTATAGTACACAGTCTTCGATGGATGATTTTAATTGAGTGTTTTCAAGCTTCGCCATGAATAAATCCGCGAAAAGCGGTCCCAGCGGAGACCCCATGGCTACGCCATCCTTTTGTCGATAGATCTCATCGTTAAACTTGAACTGAACATTATACGTGCAGAAATAAAGCAGTTGTTTAAGGTCGTCCACAGGGAGGCCGAGCTCTACATTATTGGTTTGTAAATAACTGCACAAGTATTCAATCGTTTCGCCGATGGGAACGTTTGTGAACAACGAGCTGACGTCTAGCGAGAGCATTGTTCGATCGATCAAGTTTATGTCACGAATTTTGTCCACAAAAGTNATCGATTTTACAGTACGGAGCTCTTCTTCTAGCGTGTCCTCACTGCAGATCTTTCTTGCCCTATTCGCTAGACAGCGAACCAGGTTTCTTTTTATCTTCAGTGGCACAAAGCTTCGGAAATGAATGTATTGGTCTTTCCACGTTGCCTTTCTATGCACGGAACGCTGCACTGAACCATCTGATCGACGGGTGATGCAGACATCTAGAAACGGCAATTTGTGGTTGCACTCCATTTCTAAAGTAAATGTTATGTTGGGATGCGCGTTGTTGAACCTGTTTAATAGTTCCGTTGCATTTGATGTTGCACCGATCACACAATAAATATCATCTACGTACCGTGTGTATAGTACACAGTCTTCGATGGATGATTGTGATTGAGTGTTTTCAAGCTTCGCCATGAATAAATCCACGAAAAGCGGTCCCATGGCTACGCTATCCTTTTGTCGATAGATCTCATCGTTAAACCTGAACTGAACATATACGTGCAGAAATAAAGCAGTTGTTTAAGGTCATCCACAGGGAGGCCAAGCTCTACATTATTGGTTTGTAAATAACTGCACAGGTATTCAATCGTTTCGCCGATGGGAACGTTTGTGAACAACGAGCTGACGTCTAGCGAGAGCATTGTTCGATCGATCAAGTTTATGTCACGAATTTTGTCCACAAAAGTAAATGTATCTTTGACACAGTGTTTTGCCAAACTAACTCGAACGGGTTCTAACAATTTGGCCAACCACTTTGCCAAGGCATGATATGGTGAGTTGCACATATCCAAAATCGGTCGTAATGGCACTCCATCTTTGTGTACTTTTGGTAATCCATACAACCGAGCTTGTTCGCCACTCTGTTGTTTTGTTTGAAATGTGCTCTGTGGGTATGTTTCAACAAACGTAAAATTCTTCAGTTGTGAACCTGGACTTCTCAAAAGGTATCACCGTTTGGTGTCTACAATACGTGTAGCCATTCAACCAGTTCGGAATGTTGGGGACATAAACGAGTTTTAATTGTATGAGTTTAAGGAAGAATTCATCTCTTTCTGTGTTGTTTTTCGCTGTCAAGTATTCGCTTTCAGAATCTTCCTACTGACAAAATGGAAGTAGTAAATTGTTTGCGCCACAGGGATTCCCAGGGAAGGTGGTGTCCAGCCCAGTGTTTAATTTTCCAGCTCAGTGTATTCATGTACGTCTCTTATAAGCTTGTTCGTTCACTGCTAATCCCGATTCGATTTCTAGAGGTTGCCAAAGGACAGGGGGGGGAACGTTGAGGTTTTAGGGCAATTAGATAACCGGATACTGTTCAATCAAATCATTTTGAATAAGTCCTGGTTTGCCCTTCCAATAGTGAAAGAATACAAAACTACTAGCCAAAGATATTTCCTTTATTACTCTGTAATTATATTATTGCTCTCAGTTTGTTGCGATTATTTACTGGATATTGTATCACCTTGATTTCAAGAACAACTGCTCTCGAAACACAGCTCTGATCACAAGATTCTTATGAATGGAGGCGAAGTCGGAATTTAGCGCATGTGACCACGGAGTAGAGTGCTGAAGACTGCAGTAGAATGCATAAAGGCAATGATTTCATTGTTTGGTGCAACTATTTGCGATTGAATCCATGATTCAACTCGAGTGATGTCCCAGCCAAATGAAAACGTTTCGTATAATCTACGGATATAAGAAATGAGGATTATAAAAGCATATTATCATAGTGATTACTGGTCAGGGATTTAAAGTACAGGAGATTGCTGACTGCCAAGTAATGTATGTGAAGGTCATCGGTGAGCACTGAGCAACTGATTCGTCCTTTTGGGATCTTACAATCACTACGTAATGGGACTGGACAGACGCATCGAAAGCCTCAATTGGAACGCACACGATCGATGGCGAACAGTTGATTGAATGATTGTTTTGATTCACCATATTTTTCCTTTAATGTTATGCTGAACTCGGACAATAAAGTCTGTGCCCCGGTGTCTTGACGTTGTCAGCACGGACCCTCCTGGTATCTGTGTGAATTCGCATGTTGTGGCAACAAGAACAGTGTCGATCTATTGAATTTGTAGAAATTTGGTGTTTTTGGTTAACTTGTGAATGCCAACTTGTGTGAGTCTGAGCAACAGTGTCTGCATTTTTCCATACGTTTATGAGTAAACGGTACCGTCTACGATCCACATCGAGATTTTGTTATGCATTATGGTTTTGTGATAAAACCGTTCGCACAATGATGGAAAATGTTTGCGGTTGCAATGCTATTTATTGCACGATGAACTTTTTAAGATCATTGTGTATGCAGCCACAAATATTGACCGATTAGTACTCCTGCTCACTTCATTGTTTCCCTATCTTTTGCCTTTTGTGGCCTCCTTAAGACTTTTTCTATGTCGTTCATCTTATCCCCTCAAGCCACTATGGGGAAGACATGAAAAGTTTATACAAAGGATTCTTTGGGTTCTCATTCGTTTACTGCAGACAGATCTCATCTCGCTCATATTCGCCCACTGGGTCCCAATACCCTTGTATTCTCTGACGCATAAACAACAATCGTAACTTTTCTATATCCTGTTCGACACGCATTCTGGTCAATATAGAACAGTTTTCCGCAGAATTTTCTAAAGGTTTTGAGGCGCAACTGTTTATCTCTACGGCGTAAATTCTGGACTGAGTTGTAGGTACTAATGGTATAAAGTTAGATTAATAATGCAATACTGTTGAGTTCCACTGTACAGCTGTTACCACCTCGGACTCGTACCTGAGAAACGAATCGAATATGCAGCTTTTCCAATTTCAGTACAACATAGTGGTAATAGTGCTCGTTTATTTGAAAACGAAACCAGTTCAGGACTCGTGGATTTTGCACCGCAAGTGATGGGATTTCAGTGGGACTCGGTAATCATATTCCTGTCGTCAGAGTCTCTAAAGAAGTCAAACTCGACATGGTGGACGGTGTGCAATCATCCATCGAATGGAGGATATTGTGATGTTAAGTGAACGAATCGAAAGATTAGAAAACTTCAAGTAGAGACATATCCGTCAGGATTGATATGCTCCTAATCTTCTATTGCTTCGAAACACATTAGTCTTGCCCACAAATAATCGACTGAACTTCCTGTGGATGGACCATCACTAACAGGGTTGTCCGAGTACATTGATGTTAGCCACTCAGGTTATCGGGTGAATTTTCAGAAGAAACATCAACTCACCCAATACTCAATACAGGTGGTATCCAGGGTTATGATATGTCCACACGCACATTCCATCAAACCTGGTAATTTTTACGAGACAATGTTTTCGAGTGTTTCCACTGTAAACACAAACAGCAAGAAGACGAATCATTTTGGATACCACAATCTAGGAGTTGAAATATTCTATTAAAGTTAACTGTTATAAACTCCTAATCGGCCACTGCGCAAATAACAACTGTTTAGTACTTTCATTCGATAAACTTATTCGACACGCGAACTTAATCTAGAAATCTTGAAGCAGAACTGATCTCTCGTGCATCTGTATGGGTTATCGTTCAGATTAAATGCAATGTCACATCTACGTTCGGTCGTTTCTCTCCAGCGCGAGTCGTTCGATGGGTGGATGGTCACCTTACTTTTTCTATCCTTATTTTTAGGCAACTGCTTAGGGAAGGAACTCAATCCATCATAGTCAAGTCCCGATCATCTTGTTGCAATTCAAAAGGGAATGACTCACAATCTTTAGCATCACTCCGCTTTTTGGAGATGTAAAACAAAATGGAGCATACAGGCTCCCCGATAGACGACCTCTTGTAAACCGCACAGTATTTCTCCAACTGCTCAACGAAAGTCAAATGTTTGGAGATCGACACACAAGTTCTCCGTTTACGAACAAACTCTGCGGGAAGAACGAGATGTGGGTAGTTTTGAGGAACACCGTTGATGATGCCTTTGTTTGGACGATCCGCTTAGCTCACCTTCTACCCTGCTTGCTCAAAAGTGTGTGTAAAGTGACTGTTGCAAGGTAACATCCTTCTGCGGCATTTTCCCTGACGAATGGAAAGGAAGGAAAATTCCTGATTGAATGAGATAACGAAGCACTACAGTATTTGGTCAACAGAATACGACTGAACTCAAGGACTCGAAACAAGGCTCAACTCCGACAGATACATATATCACCAAGTTGCTTGCGGAAATTCGTCTCTCTGAAATTTGTGTCATGGATACCAACACGTTGGAGACTATTGAAATTAAACCTATCCCGTGATGGTTTGCGCAGTTGTGTGATTTATTGTCAAAAACCGGAATGATCATTGGTGGAGTAAGCTCCCTCAGTCAATAAGAGCTTAAAGAGTTATACCAAATGATTGTTCAAATAGTTTTTTGGCACACATGATATGGAGTATGATTACAGATTGATTACTGACAAAGCAATCAGGACAAATTTTGAAACGCAGCCTCACCATGTTTCTTGTCCAATTTCACGTGGGAACAAAGTTGTTCAAAATGTAATACCATTTAGGACCATCGAACTTGTAACCTGAACAAGATGTGACAATTTGCCGGACGACGGAGTGCTTCTCATTGATAACTCAGGTAGCACTCATCAATTTACCATAATTCACTCACAAACAGCAATCCATTTTACTAATAACCATTGATTACATATTTGTTACTAAGTTTAAAATTATTTCCAAGGTGATAGAGCAACTCCGATTGACAACTGAACGGATAATTTCCACTCATTGAATGACCGATTTATTTTATTTGATCCTACACGTTTTCCTTTGCGAACTGTCGCACGTTTTTGTCCATGTTCATGCTGGGACATAAACGCACACGAAAAATTAGTTAGTTGGATATATACACAGATCACCAAGGTTCCATCCCACCAACTCCCCTTGGTCTTTGCGACACACCTACCCCTGTGGTCACTAAACCGCTGATTGGCTCCATTCGGTAGTCGTCAAACGGACAGGGAAAATCAGTCCGATGCGTTCTTTAAAGCCCATCGGATTCGACAAACGGGGACAATACAGCTGTGACCTGGATACGGGCGGGGCCAAACTCTTCCGATATGTGCATGTTTGCATTCCGGTGCACGTGTGCTGCACGTTCGTATATAGGTGGGACGAAGTTTTGTGGGTGATAGGATAAGTGGGCGGATGAATCCGTTTTCTAGCCCCAGTGTGCACATCATTTGTATAAAACTTCACCCCCTTGAGGTGGTCCGTGTACAGAAGGGAATCGGTTGGAACGTCACTCAACGAATTTACTGTTTAATTCACTACCAAAAGCGGAAAAGAATGCAAAACACGGAGGCGATAGGATTTCTTTCAGAGAGTAAGTAAAACGAGAGAGAGAGCAGTGCTATGATAAATCGGTAATCATAAAAGTTATTAAATGTAATAAAACGCATTTTCGTCCATTTATTTATGTGAGTAATAGGGGGTTTGATTTAATTTCAAAGGGGACATTCGTCGTGTATACAGTAAACGAAGCGTGAACTGAAAAGCTAGGAAGCGCTGGACAGCTGCTAAGATGAGCGAGGTCTGTGGACTGCAACAAGCTCACAAAGATGGGTTGTGCTATATCGTGGGTTCTACCTGTGAGGTCCCGGCTTCGGTCCCCAGTTGGGTCGATGTATTCGCTCCCTGCTGATGAAATCCAATCAGGTGGAAACGGTTATCCAGTGTTTCCTAGCTTTTCAGTTCACGCTTCATTTGCTATATCCATGACGAGTTTCCTCTTTGAAAATATGTATATGCATACTGACGTAGATGAAACAAAGCAGCATGTATTCATCACAGTAGAGTATGTAAGATTACTCGGATAATACCATCAATTAAAGGGAATTCCAAATGGGTTGAATAGTTTGACTAATTGTTCCGTTTAACACAGTGAATGCAAAAGCTGATGGTGGAATGTGACTGCCTATCACTTGTACACCACAACGAAATTGAGAATAGTGGTTGCACAAAGTAGTCACCATTTGTACTGTCACTTCACTAACATAACTCCGAATCCCCAATAGATAGTCATTGAGAGACAATGTACTAGTTGACATGAACAAAAAATTGGTTTGGAAGTGTACACTGCAGTGGCAAATGTTCCATTTCATTTATGCTTTCCTTTGACTTTCTAACAATCCTTGAACAACACAATTATCGAAGCGTTTAGTTTAGCGGATAGTTCTTTGTGACTGGCACTAGACTTTGAAAATAATACATCATCTCCCGAGAATCGGGATCCTATCTTGTTGTGGTTTTCCTCATGTACGGAACCAGTGAAGCAAAACTCATCTTTGTCGGCCTTTTGCGGGCATCACACGTGGCAAACTGAAACGCGGCCTGGTAAGCTGCTCCATGGTCAAGTGAGTAATCTGATTGTGTTCTACCTCCTGGGTTCACTCCTTAATCGAGTAGATAGATGGATTCGCGCTGTGCAATACTTCCTAACATTTCAGTTAACGCTTCATTGCTACCGTACATGATGAAATGCACCATGCAATTCATTATTGATTACGAAATGCATAACCGAAATCCTCTTCCTTTAAAATATCCAAAAGGACTATATAGCTTCGTTGAATGTTTGGAAGTTTCAGCTTCTTCCCGGTTGAGCAAATCAATAATTCATCAAATGATACTTCACCGTGTTAATGATTCCTACATTACTAGGATGTAGAAATAGTATAATTTTAAATTTTCACTCTACCTACACGGTTTCCGTTGCTTAGCTCACATTGAGCAAATGCGGTGCATAGTCAGATTAATATAAGTGAATAGTATCGCTGAATCCTGCATCACAACCTTCATTGCTACCATGATGATATACAGTAAGAGATTCCCTATAAGTACGTACTGAGTGCTCATAGCAGCAGCGATGATTAAATGTAAACAGATCGGATGCCTCAGAGCACGTTGTTTTATTTTTGGTTGCCAAGACAAACAGTTGTTGACAACTTCCGTTCTTGATGTGAATTTCTGTTTTCCTATTTCTGTACTGACGACCAGTAATTGGCACATCATTGTAAGCCCAATCTCGTTTTGCAGCAATATCATATCAGTTAACTCATCGAAGGTGATCTTCACCATTTCAGCTTTTTCTCTACTAACCGTGCGCGGCAAAACTATAGGGAAAGTTCCTTTAATGTGGGTAGTTTGGGTGACACAATATGTGCAGAGTTAAATTTCCATTTATTAAGATCATGAAACAGTAAAACTACACATACTGCTCAACACGTAAATGTTCTTGACTAATTTCAAAATAAGGTACACAATCGTATTAGGTTTCTTCGAATATGACTGATATATGTGACAGTTCAGCGGTCCTTCTGCTCTTCCTGAACATCTTGTTGTGATTCTCCACGATCAACCTAGAGACCATTTCTGATTGGCTGTTTCCTGTTTGCCTATCAATAAGCATGTGACATCTGGATATCCAGGAATACAATACAAGCCGTGTAGTACTGTTAATCTTCATTGTTCTTCTCAATGGCCCGATGCAGAAACTTGTCACAAATAGAGAATCGGAAGATGCTGGCACACAATAGCACTTCGTATTGGCCTGGGACATATTGTGATGTACTCAACGGCGATCCATTATTTCCTCATAACCTCCGGTTCTCGCAAGTTGGCTGAAAATAATGGATAACCAAGCAAACTGGCCGAGAGAGCGAAGTGTCAAGTAATCCACTCGGTTCTTTAAAAACAAACAGTCAGTGATGGTGTAGTCACAATGATGCATATGTTGGTATTTTCACTAATAACTGTGCTACAACCACTGAAAATAATAATAAAAATGATAAAAATATTAGTAAGGTTAGACAGCTGGATTCCCTGAATCCGTGCTAACTTTAATAAGCAAGTTGAAACGGGAATATGTGGACGGAGGGAACAATTGATGGCGACACTTAAAAATNNNGTCTTTATTCGCAGACAAACGACGACATGTTGCTTGCAGTGGGGATGGTTGCATTCCAACCCTCAGGAGGGTGACTACAGAGCACAGTTCACAAAGAGGGGGTTAACATGGAGCCCTTGTTTGGTTGTGGAGCGGTTGTATGACACGAGTTTTACACATTTGTAACCCACAGTGCGCACTGATTGACAGCTATTTTCACTAAGACATTCATTTGGAGATCCATGAGGAAAAACAAAATTCACTCACTTCAGTTGTGGTTAATTGTTTAGTTACCACAAATTTTCCCATCGCTGAAAACACAAAGACACATAATGTTCATTTCCAAAAGCGAGCTGATCATTATCAACGTATACTTCACATCCCAGAATTCTAACAGTACTGAACATCTTTATCGGAATGGTATCTGTTGTCCGTACAGATTGAGGCGGGAATTGATGAGAGGCTTATTTTTATCTAATTGATTGGATTATCCTATGACAAGTATTGGTTCGTAAAGTTACAGCGACGGGAAGAACTCTCACATTCATATAATTTTCAGTGTAACCGTACGGTGATTGAGTAAATTTAGGTGCAGGAAACTGTCGAGGTCGCACAACAAAACCCATCCTGTTCAGATTAGCAATGCTTTTGTGATAACGATGAAAACCTGCTGACGTGATCCTATGCATCTTTGGGTGAACCGTTGCTTTTGGACGGACGGTACATTGTGTCTGAAGCTCCTGGTGGTGGACCAAGTCAAATTCAAGTTGCTTGATAACATCGTACCAGTTCTAGCCCTCCCGACATCATTGCAGTTAGCCCCATTGAAGTCGTCAAAGAGATCAGAACCTAGTACTATTCATGGCTCATTAAGATGTTTTGATGATCACCATTCGGCACAGGTTACTCGACCCGCTTGTTAAGTTGCTCAGGTTGACGGTGTATCATGACCGGTTTCATTTTCACACTCCACCAAGAACTGTGACATATCTTGGTGGTTGATCTCGCGCGTACACATAGGTCTCGGTCTGTGTGCGATTAGTTTCACCCGCGCCCCTGAGGAATGCCCGTTAACTGGATGTGCATCAGGTGGATATCATCGATCTACATCATGATCCATCAGTTTCCGCGCCACACGGTCCGACCTTATTCTTTAATGAGGGAGGTGAACGGGAGACGGGTGACGAATGTGATTGACTCTAGTGTCATATACTAGCTCCACTGTCAAACAGGGGCTTCACACTAATTCCCTCTTTGTGGCCTGTGATCTGCAGTCACGTTCCTGATGGTTGGAATACTACCCAAAGCATTGTCAGTTATTTGCATATTCCAACATCAGATTTCAAAAGATGACTTTATTTGACTATTTCTTTCGCTGACTTGTTCACACTAGAATGACATCTGAGTTAAAAAGTCACCTGGTTGTATGGTTTCATAGGCAACATTTTGTCGTTTTTCCGAGAAAATACACATGCTCATGCAAAGGGGTATTTCTAAGTGTCTCTGTATATTTTGTTCCTCTGGCTGCTAATTCAAATTTTCAGCTTGCATAGATTCGAGTCCGATTCTCGTTTGCTCGGTTACTGAATGACCAAACTGTTCAATAGACTGAATGTATGTTGATATGAAGCCAATTCTCAGGGTACAGTGGGGNGGGGGGGGGTGTAGGGGGGTAGGGTGGCAAGAACAAAAACAGAAATGTAATAAACCAAGTTGGATGGAGACGAGTACCCATCCAATGGATGTCATCCATAAGGCCAGTGCTATTGCCTAGAAATACTTGCCCGTACGACCAGATGTGAACGTTTATCGAAAGCGTAGGAACTAAGTCACCTTCACCCTGGGATTACCAGATAATGTGTCTTTGTATGATGATAGGGAGGAAATTCGGAAAACTCATGGATTCAAGGATGCATAGATAAATGTGCCTCAGTGTAATTGGAGCATTTGAAGACGATATTGTTTGCCATATTCATGCTCACATATGCCCAAGTATGTGTGCATTTATGTATATGTATACCAAACAGCAAACCTGTTGCATAGAAACACGTTAAATACAGTCCAACATTAGAACAGTAGAACAAAATCACCCACGCACACACAAACATGGTGACAACCAAGCTCCCTTCACGGAACACACGGAACCAAGGCTAAACCTACCTCCAAACTATCCCGGCCCCCTCGCATTTCCTAGCTCATATGGCAAACATTTGTTTAAGCTGTTCTGCTGACCATGTGGCAAATGGTCGTCCAAGTTTGAAGTCATGCATACGCACTCTCTTCCTCTCTCAATCGCGTATGTAACAAAGTCGTGGAAATCGCGGCGTGTGAAACACACAAACAAGGAGAAAACAAGTTGCTGATAATCGGTCTTCATATGGTAACTATGCCATGAAAGGGGAGACAAAGAGCGGTTTCACTGCAGCCAATCACATTATGTGGGTCAAAACACGCGACTGAAAACAAAACAGTCTTTTATTTATACATCTTATAACTCACATTTCCGAATAGAAATTGAGCAGGTCCACATAATTTTACCGTCAACTCAATGTTCTATCGGACTATTGACTGTCAACTTAGATTTAAAAGTTTGCAATGACACAGGTAACAAAAGACCACCCGGCCAACTCAGAATATATTGTAGCACAATGCTACCTTCTAAAACGCACAATGACCGAACGGACCCAATTCGTTCGCTCCTTGGATTTGCTCACTATTGAAAAGCGGTTGTTCAAAAAATTAGCGCAAACACGAAGACAAGTTGTTAGCACTCAAGGAATCTTTTGACTAACTTCCTGCGAAATTATTGACAGCTATCATCGTCAAAACAGTAGTGATTTCATTGATTAGAATGAAGTTCGTTTTCAACTGTTGNGTCACTCCTTATTTCGCATTGGTTTTCATTCTCGTGTCTTTTCCACACACATATAAGCTGTGTCCCGTTTGAGTAGGTGAATGACTACGTAGCTAACCCGAGCGAGGAGCCACAATATTGTTCTGAGCCGTGAGTCTATGGCAGATGTTGTCACAAATTAAGTAGACAAATGAGCAAACAACAAATTAAGCAGTACGTTTATTTTTAATAGCAAATTTGTAGCCGGTTCATAAACCGGGAAACAAGCAGGAACCATCAGCGTGTAGGTAGGTAGGCAGGCAGGCCGACTCCGGCTCACACGTCGCACTACATGCGAATGGCGT
>UZAN01041366.1:22078-42951 GCA_900618425.1 Echinostoma caproni | reverse complement strand
TATCTACTAGATGACCAAGAATGGCACTTCCTATGCTTCCTGTTCCTCCTTTGATGGTTGGCAACACAAATGCAAGGTTTATCCAGGAGAACAACTTCTGGGTTTCTGACGATCGTTTTTCACCCGATAACGCGACTGGAGAGCCAACAAAGCCACTTAGATAAAGAGCAACGTGGCGCGGTTAAACCGACTTCCAAATTTACTGAAAAGCATGGGAATAAACTCAAAACCGGTTTAAACAAATTAAGACAGGTTTCCATTTAACAAGAGGATTGTTTCTTGAAGGCCTTTTTGTTATTTTCAATTATATAACCTATCAATTCGAATGAACCATCAATAAACAGACCCAGGTTTTAGTAAGAATCTCGCCACCGCGAGTATTAGAGCTTCGATCAAGTAAAAAGTCCATGAACTTGAAAAATATTAACGAAGATGAAGAAACATAGGAATATTGGAAGATTCTATTCAATTTCATGAAACGCATTCATCGTATATGGTCCGAATGAACAGTGGGCTGAAAATTCATGAAGAACTGCGCAACTGTCTTGACCTATTTGCATGTCAGCAGCATTGGGAATCGAAATGAGGCATAGTCAAGTATGCGAGTGCTGAGATGAGCGAGGCGCGATGCGTGCAACAACCTTGCAAAGGCTATATCATGTAAATTCAAAATGAGAAACGGTCTGGTCAGCTGCCTGGTGGCCGGGTGAGCAGCATGCTCGCCTTCGACCTGTGAGGCCCCAGGTTCAACCCCCAGTTGGGTCGACGGAGTCTTACTGCTGATGGGACCCAAACAGGTCGGAACAGCTGTCCAGTGCCTCCTCACTTTTTATTTCACGCTTCGTTCCCTCTAAATACGACGGATTGCTTCTATAAAATCAGCACTTTTTTAGTTTGCCGTAAATGCCAGATATTTATGTTAATAGCAGGGAACTCAGGGCACTTCAACGTATCTATACAATAAAAATAAGTTACATTCTGGAAAATTGGAGATTGGTTGTTCATGTAGTTTTTTATACTATCAAAATAGAAGTCCATATATTAGTCTAGTTGGGTAATCCAGACATTTTCTTTCCTTTCGTGTATGTTTCCTTTCATTGCATTGTATTATATTGTATTTTTGTACAACTTTTGCAAGCACTGGAGCTCGCATTTCATTTAAAATGTCATACACGCCACCCGCCACAGTTTACGTGATCACCGGGGAGACAACGTTTACAGACACGGGGACATTTCATAATCCGAGGTTAGGACAAAGTTCACTCATTGTCTTCTCCTTGTTTGTGAGTTAACGAGCAAGATACCATATGGATGAATTACGGTAAGCGTTGCTTCGAGAAGAACTTTTGCGATGGGAACGATAAGGTGTCACTTCTGCGTGTAATTGGTGGTCGGGATCTGTGGCAATCCTCTCCCCAAACTTCGCACTATCAATTAGGTAATACTCAGCAAGGCTTGATGCTAACTCATTCACAGGGATAGAAGAAACACAGCTAACGTGAGTCAGACCGCCTCGTAGGACTTTGAAATCCTGTTTGAGTAAACCAGGAAAAATAACTGGGGAACAGTAGAGTAAGATGAGAAACACACTTATAAACATAGGTAAAAATAACTGACTGGAATGAGCGAAACTGCCTGAGTTTTCTAATTTGAAATGATAGGCACCGCAGTTTACCAATGCACTTCTGGATAAAGGTTGACCAACGGAGATTGCGTTTAATGATTACACCAAGAAACTTGACGGAGTTCACCCTGGATAAGAGATTGTTAGTAATTACTGTATCCTTTGTCGGATATGAAGAGCAAGGAAATTTGTACAAACACGCGACAAATTTACTGGGTGTTAGAGTTAGTCGTGATCAGGAGGATAACGGCTGATTTTGAATCTGCATACTTAAAAAAAAACAGGGAACTACGTGAAATATTCGAAATACAAGTGGAATATAAGTATGGAGATAGCATAGCTCTTTGAAGAACTTCGGAGGCGTTGACTTGGTGTTTAGATGAAACCTTCCGCAATTTAGTGATTCGTATTCTATCGGTAAAATTGTTCAATAGTTAGGCTATCAATTGTCTGGAGCATTCCAACGATTCCAGTTTCTGTAACAATTTAGATCGAGGAATGCAATCAAATACTGAAGAATAGTTCAGAAAAACACCCCTAACAGACTTAATAGTGTAGTACAAAGACTTAGGGATAACGTGAATAAGGGTGTGGACTGCGTCCAAGGTGGATCCACTAGGCTCGTAAGCAAACCGTTAAAGATCACTGGGAATGTTTATGGACTGATTGAGGCGTTTAAGGATATTGGTCCTTTCAGACAACTCATGTGCTGAAGATGTGAATGCTATGGGTCGAAAACGTTTCGAGAGGGGAGAAGATTTGGATGCTATGGGGATTGGTATAATTGTGACCGGCCTCCAACAGTCAGGGATAATAGAAGGATTAAGAGATTTCTTTGCAATGAAGGTGATTGCCTTGGCTGGAGAAACAGCACCGGACTAGATGTAAGTCATTCGGGTTTGCAGCCGAAAATCAATTGCACCTATTTACAAGTTTTAACGCATCACAATATGAGAATGGCTCCGCATTGCAAACATTATGTGATGGGTAGGCAGAAACAATGTCCGATGACTGGCGCAGAAATGCTGCATTGAGATCATCAGTATCCACATCGGTCCTCGACCGCAGTTTCTCAGTTAGACAGAGTAGTCCTATACATTGCCACAGATGTTTGCTGATTCCAGTCCCCAGAATTCGATCAGAGAATAATGCGTTCAATCTATTTACCTCAGCTTTGATAGGCCTGTAAAAATACCTGACACCGAGACTTCTACGAACGTTCCTTTCTGTCGATGCAACGATTTTAATAGGGGATAGGTTATCTTTTCGTTGGGCACATATGGGCTTTGAACAGGACAGTAGAAATGATAAATGACATTGATTGTTTGAGCGAATAGGGGAACAGACGTGAATAGAGGGGAAAGAGATGACGAAGACCATAACAAAGACTGCCTGAGAGATTCATTCGGGAGAGCGACACTTGAGACACGTGAGAAGTTACGAAAACGAAAAATGATGTGGTCAGATCGAGAGAAAGATTTATATGCACCGTGTGAAAAAAACTTTAGGTCAAACTATTAGTAAACGGTGGTCACTGGAGGAAATAGGTATTTTTGGTGCTAAGGTAAAAAAAGGTTCGGTGGGTGTTGATTACTCTGTCCAGTATAGAACTACCCCCTGTGGGAGAGTGACAAAGATATGTCATACCTAATAATAAAAGAGCATAAGTATTGGTATGGTCAAACTCGCCAAAGATTATGTGTAGATTAATATCTAAAAGTGAGAAAATAAAGATATGAATGAGTCGAAGAATGAAATATGATCGCATTATGTACAGTAAGATGCTATACACAGGTTAGTCGATAGTGTGTGCGTAAACAGGGAAAATCCGGGATGATAGTGCACGGTTAGGCACCCAATCCCTTTTGTGCATAACTGGGAAGTAACATGTGTCTTGCCACATCAGGTTACGTAACAAATATTAAAAAAACCCCTCCAGTCTTTTATCCGCGGGTTCTACGTTCCTGTCGGTAAACGTGAAACCGGTCTATCAACACTAGTCTTATATGTATCTTTATTCCAGCAGGTTTCTTGCACACAGACTGTATACGTATTCGTATTAATCGTTGATAGGAGGACACCAGATAAATCCAACATCTTTGGAAACCGGGATCGACTGTTAGTGCCGAAAACAATGAGGGAACAGCCATCTTGGACTGAGGGGTGCAATTAAGGGCAACTTGCCATACTGCACACTTGGGTTTTTTGGTCCAACCTGGACAGTGAGAGACTGGAGTCGCACAAACGGATGAACCATCAAAAGACGTCCAGGCACGTTTGAAACACATAATATGATCCCGTGAGTAACGAGGACGCATGAAACTGGGTGAAAATTTCAAAATTCCATCAATGTGACGGAGAGTGTGTAAGTTTAGCGCAGCTAATCAAAGGGCGCGTGCGTAGAATAAATAACGATACGAATGTCAGGAATGAAGAGCTGCCTTACAATATAAAACGGGTAAAGTCAGGTGGTGGCGTTGGTGGGATTCGAACACATGTTCGCCGGGGTGTTAATTAGATGACCATGATACTGGGTCATCACAGCCCGGACGGAATTAGTGCACCAACTGATTAAAGAAAAACCTGCGGTGTTCAGTAAGAAAAAAATCACGGGTACATTGTTCATTAGACTAGGGGATCAAATCGCTTTGCAATGACCAGGAGACAAGCATAATTTTTCATATTTTTCCCTGGGAATTTTATGAAGATGGTTAGATATAAATGGAGCCTGAAATGCATAAAAAGCGTCTTCGTTTTCGCTAACGTTACAGTTTTTCACGGCATTTGTTTATCGACTTGGACGACACTTGCGACTATCAGAACTGACCTTTTTGAAATGAACATCAACGATTACGCAGATTGCCATGGTAGGAGTTGATAAAATACGACATGATACACAAGCTCATTTTCCATTAGTTTTATTCTCTAGATAATCCAGTTATAGAACATAGGGCAAAGGTTTCAGATTTTCATAACGGGATGGGATTTATGAATTTGTTCCATAGCTAAGCAACGCAGATTGCGCTTGATGGGAAGTGAGATGAAATACACGGGGTTGGGATTAGACGAAGGTCGATCATTTCCGTATCGTGTACAACGGTCTTGTAAAGAGTAGTCCATAATCATGGGACTGCATTAGCACAAACGTCATGACAACTGAATCCTTTTTGGATGCAACAGTGGCACAACGCTCAATTCAGTGTGGCATGTCATCAGAAAATCGATCTAACTGAAACTGGAAGAGCGGATGGTTGTAGCTTGTGGCCGTTAAACAGACCAATGCAGTAACAAGGTTAAACGTGTTGGGGTCGGACTTCGAAGTTCTAAAGTGATCAATTTGTGTAGACAAAAGTTCGGGCGAAGTCCCGAGCTGCTGTGAGCAGATGACGTATACTGATCACGACGGATGGTGGACAAGCAGTTGTATAGAGGTGCAATTAGGCCACGTTAATTAGATCCTACTGAAATGGGTGTGGTTGCCTGAGGGCATACAAACTAGCCGAAATTCATTCTCTGAAGCCAGTATGTTGATAAATCAAACAAAATTATTACAAGAAAATGATTGTCTGGTGTTTCTAGCTTCTAACAGACAAATACTTAAAAAGTCGTTCAACTGTTAAGCAAATGACTGCTTTGATTGTTGAATAAGATAACTGATATTGCTCATTGTTACTTGACGAAACGCATGTCAACAATGGGATGTGCAAAATGCTTTTTGACACTTGAACCGATTGCCCTGGGTTACAATCTCTCCAGATGTGGCAACTTAGCTATTCCAGGATTGACCGTAATCCTTTGACATCTGGCAAACCAATATTATTAATTGAACAGTGCTAACATTCTTCAACTTATTTTACTCCGTATCACTTTCTCGACCAAAGGCTCATAGCATTCTCGTAGACGTTGATCACGAGGCCTCCATCCGAATGCTTGGTCAGTACTTGTCAAATAGTTTCTGCGTTGTTTTGCATGAACAAGATTATCATGGGTGAACCCTTATACAGGGCATTCACAGAACTGGAGGTCGATCAGTTTGTATTGTGTTTAGTCAAAGTAATTATTTCACGGTGTTTATTTGATATCCCCTAGTCCACCGAGATCGCCCGAAATCGCCGATTCCATCAAACAAGCTTGTTCGTGAAACTATATACCTTGGTGAACGTGAAAAGCTTCCAGTTGTGTTCGTCGGTAGTGACTTACAACTTGACTCTATGGCTAAGACGGAGGCTCTAATGAGTATCACTGCGGTGGCGTTTGCCTTGTTACAGCTGTTTGTTGATATGTATGTAGATATTCCGATCGTGTCTTGCTCGCATTCACTCTTATCACTTGAGCTTGCATACACAGCGTAACAAAAGTAATTTGTGTAACATCGTGAATGTATTCCAACAGACATACGCATGTCGCTCATTGGAAGAGACTTGATACGAGTTTCCGATCCAAAAACACTTCCCTTGAGTCGAGTTGTCGTCAGTTTCTCGTAAACCAGTCTGCGCTTGTCATTCATATGAAAAACTGGCTTAACACCTTTGCAAATAATCTTCTGTCACAAATGCCCTCTGGACGAAGAGGTCATGATCATAAGGATGGAGACGAAACCATACGTTCCTCGGCCATCATAAAGGTATGTAGGTGGATACGATAATGCATTAAATATTGGCCGATAACAACTGGACACAACGTTTATCAGCATCATAAGCATTCGTTAGATCACGGGTTGTTGGAGGCCAGTTAAATGTAGTTTCCGGTGCGTTTCGAAACGTATTTACATTGTCACTCACGAAAAGGCTTTTATACTAATGATATAGTGGAAAATAGCAGTTATCGATTGATTTAAAAAAAGTTGAATTTGAATGCAAACCTTTAGCTTATTCATTGAAAAGTGACTTTGAGATGAGTCGTAGTCAGATAAACTGGCTTACAACCAACAACACGAAATGAGTTGGAATGTAGAATGATTTATCTGTCAACTGCAATTTGACTTGATTATTGGAGTCTGTATGGTAAAAGTGCGTGGGGTTCCACAATGATCTGTACTGGGCTCGCGTCTTTCCTTTGTCTTTATAAATGATCTTCCAGACTTCCACGGACCACAAACATTGCCATTTGCGGACGATGCCAAAATATGGAGGACAATAACAAAACCAGAAGATTCATTTGATCGTCGAAACGCCCTGGACGAAGCCAAAAGATGATTTGTCTCCAATGATATAGAATTCAACGTTACCAAATGTAAAGTCTTCTCACTTCGTCACTATGGTCGTTATTCCTACACCCCTCATGCTCCGTCTAAGAATAACCTGTGAGTGGTCATTCATGTAGACGAGTTGCTCCACGAACTGTTCCACAGCATCATCCACGGCGGTAAAACAGGTTGAGCCGGCTTTGTTTCCACGTCTGTTAGCCACATATATCCGTCCATACACCGAGTACTAAATTCAGGCCCGGAACTCATGACTGCAGCGAGATCGAAAGGCACTTGAACCTCCCCAGATAATGGCTACCAAGATGGTCAAAGGTCTATATTCCAAGACCTATAGCAAAAGATTATAGCTCTTGGGGCTATACTCGTCTCATTATCGTCAAATCAGAGGCGATATGATCTTACTNCTTACTATATCGGAAATGCCATCAGTCCAACCGTCCATGTAAATCGTTTTGGTTCTATCAACCAATGTTCATATCAGAGGGCATGCACCGAAGTTGGCACACAAAGGAGTCGTCTCAACTGCAGACGCCATTCATGTGCTGTCACAGGGTGCAGCAAATGGAACTCTCTACCACCTCACGTGGTCTGTGGGCCAACATTAGTATCTTTCCAGCGTCAGCTTGATGATGCAATTTGAATTTGAACGTAGACTACTGAAGTCTCCCAGTGTTGTATTTCAGTTACTCCAATTATCCAATCAACTGCTCTCCTTAACTGGGGGAATGTTTGATGTGACGCATTCAAGCAAGAGTGACTGAACACAAAATAATCGAAATCGCTTAAATCATTGTGCACGTGGTCTGCCGGCCATATATTGAGCTGATTAGCGTCACCGATCATGTGAACTTTATCATCGTCACAATCATTTGGAATCATCAATTTTCGTTGCACATGGACCGCAGCAATTGCCGTTGCAAACAGAAAACAAATGGAGAGTTTTGTGTAATATTTGTCTGTTCGACCAATGTGTACCTTTATTAGGGGTGATAGAAACCGCGTTTATTTCAGTATGGATTATCGTTGCACAAATTGTCATTCTACCAAAGATTTGCGTGATAGGTATCCCACCGCACATGTTTTCATGAATCCCGTAATTACCACATTCAATTGTTTATGAGAATTTACGATTAATTTTAATCAATGCGTATCTGAGTTCCCTTCTTCCTGCCAATGAAAGAGTGGGACCGCATTGAAAATGAATGATGGGAGCTATGAGTTTGGTAATTCGCCGCATCCGTTAACAACAGATGGTGCTGTGTCACCGATTCCTGTAAACGGAAATTTTCACTGCCAGTTCTCACAACTGAGATTTTCTCCCCAAGAATAGCTGTTCACGTGAAACATCGAGCTTCCGCTTTCCAAGAAGTCGGGGTTCGCTAAATAGAGTCATTTTCCTGTGTGTATTTGAGGCTGAGAAAAACGTGTATCTGAGGCACAAGTAAACCGGACTGTATTTCTCAGATCAGCCGAAGTAGTTTAAGTGTGTGCGGAAAACGTGCAACCTGTACAGTTTCACAGGTTCTCGGGAGGCGGTAAAAGCGTTATCACCCGGAGTGTGAATCGGTTGATTGATGTCAATGGTAATTAGTTCAAATGCACAAAATGCCACACGAAAATCAAATGTTTCTGATCGCAACGAGCTAGTCCGTTCTCACCAGTTGACGAACACAGAGTCAAAGAGGGTACGATCATTCTGTCTGATAAACTTCACTTGGTATAGTAAAAACAAAGGAAACGATCCAATTTCAGTACATATTTGGTTTAAAAAGGTGAATTCTTTCCCAGTACCTATTTCATTTCACGTAATCAGGTGTTTTAGAACTTTAACAGCAGGATCGCACGTAACGTTTATCGTCGATATCGATAGAGAAATAGACCTTGAAAAAATAAATAAATAGACCGAATTTTTCCAATCACGCACCATGACCATTTCCAATGGTATTCTTTTCGGTTTCCAGGGCAGTCTTTGTCTACGGATATGTGCACTGTGATGTGTACTGGATACAACAGCTTTGATAAAAGGTGCTCATAGCAAATAGAGTTTGAAAGGTAGGTGCATGTAAAGCAATAGATCGTTGGATCCAGTGCCCAATAGATGACCAAAATGTGAAATGACAGGCTTAAATAATAGAAGTAGATAAAAGGTAGCATCATTCTGGGACCGAGCGGTTCACAGGATTGTTCAACCGACTGCCAGTTGTGATCGGATTGATGGATATTGCAGCGGAGCCTGTTCATTGATACTTTTTTTCTGTTGTATAAATATTTGCGGCAGTTTAATGTGCAACCCGTTTAGTCCCGTTATTAAAATTGACATTAAAGGTTTCCTCAATCGTTTTGGGTAGACTCGTACTGATGAAAAACGCTTCCTTTGCAGAGTACTTGGGGTTATCTCACCTAATTGGCATCCTTTATCAACGATTAACTAAGGAGACTGATTTTTTGAAAGCTAGACACCGCTATCATTTGTTACGGTGTTGAGACATACACTCCAAAAAAACATTGCGTGTTTCGTCGTGCTGCTGGTACCACTACCAGTCCTGTATTTCTTGTAAATTGGACGTTCTCATGGTATGTCATTAAGGGATTGTTAGCGTCACAAATGGCATTGGAATATCTTTGGTGTATTTGTAGTTCATTTCAGGCACGGTTGGGCCACGAAACAGGTCGAATGAAATTTTACTGATGAAACGTATACCAGAGCAACAATGTAATGAAAATGGTAGAGTTAAGCGTACTTGCGTGTGTGCTGTTCTTATCTACGCTTTCAGTGTCTTGTCTCGGGAGTAAGTGAAATTGTGTAATTTATAGAGGAATAACGTAGGTGGACAGTTATGCGATATCCAATTTCCAGACCTCAGTCGCGTTCAATGCAGGTTTTACACATTTGTGCAAGACGAGTGTTTTGAGACTACGTCGAATGCAAGACAAAGAAGATAGTCCCTAATCGCCAACGTAATTTATCGGTGGTCCGTCCAAATCATTGACCATTTTAATAAAATCTGTCTCCGACAGTTCTCACCGCAAGCTAATATACCGCAAGAAGCGGCTTAATGATCTGTACATAGAGTTGATTATTGTTTGAAAACGTCCACAAATCTAGTGACGTAAAAACGGTACAGATATCTTTGAACTAATCAGAGGTCTGTTATGCGGATGTGATTCAAAGCCACGCATGAACACAATGTATGAGTTAAATTAATACACATCAGGCATGACCTACGCTACGATGTTTCACAGAGGAATGACAAGAACTTGTTTATGATTCAGCCGGTTTCCCCGCAACTGAGAGAAAAGCATTGTTCCATAATGGTTGGAACAGAGTCCGCCCCGGGTCGAATCCATGGGTTCACATCCTAGATGAGATGTGTTCAAGTGTGGTGAACCATAACATTTTTGTTTCCCTCTTCAACTCCTACCACATTGATTATGATCTGCCTGGCTCTTACTTTGTTCCTTGAGCCATATGTGCTGTACCTGGTCAGTGGGTGATACACTAAAAATAAACTAGTTTCCCACATGGCCATTTTTTTTACAATACACCTGTGAAAATTATTTTCCTTTTCCTCTACCACACGACAACAACCTGCTAATCCCTTTTTACGCACGTAGTAGTGTCTTCCAGAATCGATGTGTCACGCAAAGCAACCACGTCATGCGTGCGAGTGCGTCAATCTCGTTTTGATTACAACAGGCTTTTAGAAAACCACTAAAACAAACTGAGATCGGTTTCGCTAACTTGTTTCTCGGGCTAATAACTTTATTGACGTATGACTCAAAATTATCAAATCAGTACAATGATCTTTTATGATGATTATTATTGGTTGATTGTGTTGTTGTGATGTGTGGTTCGGAAAAAAGGGACAGAGTCATTTTGTTGCAGTTGCTGTTTAGTGCGAACATTTCACGAACCGTGAAGTAAGTGAGCTGATCCAGTTCCAGACAGTCCACCTTGGTAATACCAAAGGTCACCGTCATTCTGATCCACTGCGTTAGGCTGAGTACGTCCAGGGCAAGCGAAATGAGTGGATGAATTGGTTTTGAGAGTAAAAGGACGGATTGAGTGAACAAATGCCCACAGACAGTTGATAAATGCCGAATGTCCGTTGTTCAAAATATGATTTACCGTCTATCATTCAGTTACTTAAGGTGAGCTATATAGATTGCATGTGCTTGAGGAATCCATTACCATAAATACAACATTTTCCTGCAGTCCGTTGATATGTATGCAGTGTTTCCAGGCCTAGTTTGTAAATACACGAGATTCATTTTCTATTTTTCACAGAGTGAACATTTTCGAATGAGTTTTGTCGCTTTCGGTCTAGATAAGCAAAATATAAAAATACTGATTTCCATTTCGTCTGTTTGCCGAACGTGGCAGTTGGTTTTGCAAATGTTTCATCACCAGCTGAGGTGACATCATCAGTGCATGTGAAGTGGCAGTGTTCTACTTGTACCTGTTTCGTTTATATATGTGGTCTTCTCCACCGACTACTTTGTCCCTTATTTTCACTAATTTCGACTCGGTTCATCGTTAAACTGCTACGGGGGGGGGTGAGAGTGGGAGGGGAGGGGTTGTCCTTCCGCCCTGATTGTGGCTTCGATCCGTTCTTAGGTCACGGCGTGACCGTTTTTGTTGAGTTACTTGATCCTTGGGTTGTATTGGCGTGTACACGTGATCCAGTCCGATGTGCCTGTTAATTGAGTTGTTTGCTGAGTACCAAGTCTTGAGAAATACTCTGGTGTGCATAGGCCGGGCTTGGTCGATAATTTTCACTGAGTCGAATTCAAACGGATGACCTTCTTGATCTTTGTGCAGGAACATCAACAATACTCTTTGGGTCATTTCTTTCTTTATTTTATTGAATAAACAGCTATACAATTTTCACAACGAGAGAAGTGGTTAATCAACGGAATGATACGCCATACAAACCAGTGATGGTGGCGGGATTCGACTTCATGACACCTGGAATGACACGTTTAATCAAAGATCAAAAATGTATTATGGGAATAACTTACAAGCTCATGCTTTTCTTGTCCCATAGGTTTGTGTGGTTAAAAAGCAGTGACACATGCAATTCCTTGTGTAAAATGTCACGTGATACGTGCTTCTTCCACTGCTGCACGCAGCCTCGCTTATGTTGAAATGTAAGGTATTTTAATGTTTCATCAAGTCTCAGTTTGAAAGATTAAATGCTGGGAGCACAGACAACTTAGGATGGGAGAGAGTTCCAGATCGAACTGCAGGTGACTGATGCTGGCATTCCAAGTGGCATTTGGAGACCACTAGTTTGAACGAATGTCCTTTTAGATAAACTTTGGGTGAGAATTTTAGCAGCGGGCGACAGGGATGAATTGGGTTATGATTGGAATATAACCCTAGTGACTTCAACCTCTCTGCGTATGAACCGATTCAACCCCCTGACTATTTTGGTGGTCATCCTTTGCGGACGCTCCAGCATTTTGCAATCACGTTGAAGCCATGGATTCCATGTCTGGATACCCTACTCTGTGAGTGGTCGAATGTATGCTGATAGTCAGGGGTAAATGCCCTGACTTAAATCGGCCAAAGACCCGCTTAATCAAACCGACATTCTTTACAACTGCGTTCGACATCTTGGTGGTCTTTATGCATTACCTGTCAGCATCGCTCAAACAAACCGTGATAAACAGACCAGCAATCGTAATTAATCTTATTTTGGTAAACTTATGTCCATTTTATATCAAATAATTCAATAGACGGAGCAAAGGTTTCATAATGCATCTTTGTCATTCCGATAAGCAATTTGGCAAACGACCTTTGTTGAAAAACCACATCTTTTGTTTGAACGCAAATTAACCTAAACTGGTCATGATTCTGTCTTAATGCGTAACAGTCGTCGACCCACATGCCTTTTAGTCACAGATTTGCTACAGCGGTGTTTCAAACGCTTATATAAACAATGAGAATGAGAGTGAAACCAGCAGAAATTGGCTATCATTGTACATATGGTAACAGTATTGTTATATGCTATAGTCCCACTGTCAGGGAAAAGAAAATGGATCTTACATATTTTATAATGGTCACGTGTTTCAAATGAGAATAATCTTTGGTTTATTCCCACCAAATCACGGAATTGGTGAATTCCGTTTAACGGCATTGTATTTCTGCAGCTCTTTGTACGGCACGTGACTTGAATCTCCCATGAAGAATACGAGATTAACAAAATTTTCCCGATTTTCATGATTTCTCATTCTACCACGACTACCGTTTTCTACTCACATGACCCTCAGTTTGACCACCAATAATAATTATCTTATAGAAATTATCAATTACCAAGAATAAAGTTTCAGAGCCTCCCCAATAGGTTTCGCCTAAGAGTCAAAATTCTCTGTTAATTTGTCTAAAATATGCAATGCAATGAAGATGCTGTTTAAAATCCACCAACGCCTGTGCATACTGAATCATTGCTGCAACTATAGTCAGAAACCGTGACCTTTAAGTCTCCCACAGAAAACCGACATACCCCATACCCGTAAAATGAACAGCGGTGTCGACGTTATCGTATGACACATCAACTATCCTTTACAAGTTTCTGTAGAGTTATAAAACCAATCCAGTATATAATGATTTTCAGGGCCTGTTCCCACACAAACATGTACGCACAGTGGGAAATTCCTCCATTTGTAAGCAAACTATGAATGCAAAATTGAAATAACACCAAAACGTTCAACTTGTTTAATTTTTGATCATTTAAAAACAACATCAAAATGTGAAAAACAATGCAACGAGATCCATTTGTTTTTTCCGATGAACCGCAGTGATTTTACGGTTGACCCACACGAAAAGATGTGTTGCGTGCCAAAATAAGATTAGTAGTGTAGTGCCGTAAGTCATTTGACGCTTCAAATACTATTTTGCATACTACAGCTGCGTAGGTTCCAATTGGATCGTATAATCAGATGTTCCAATGTCCGTGGTGGAAATCCAATGCACAGAACTCTTCAAACAGCTTCAACGAAGCTTGTTTTTTTAAATCAACTGCTATATCGGTTGTAGGACATGCTGTAAAATGCCCTTGGTCAACAATAAAACAGTGTCAATTTTGGTTAACGGGAAAATGGCTCTACTATCCTCATAAACTGCTTAAGTGCCTCGGTTAAGGAGTAAAAACGAGCATGCCCTAAGCTGAGCATAACTTTGCCCCCTGAAAGAGTCTGTGTGAAGTAAGAAATAGCGGAGTATGAAGTTTGAAAAACGATGAGTAATTGCTGAGCGTTGAACTACGTTCATGGCTCGGCCACTGGGGAACTCAAACTTACCGTTACTTCAAATGACAAAACAGACGTATTCCTAGCAGATGTTCACAACCCTGCCACATAGAAACTCACTCCCTAAGACGAATGTGCAAAACTAACTGACAAACCTACGTTGCCATTTGTTGTTATTGTATTTTACCTTTCTTTTTTATCAGCGTTTCAT
Organism: Echinostoma caproni; assembly: GCA_900618425.1. Taxonomy (NCBI): domain Eukaryota; kingdom Metazoa; phylum Platyhelminthes; class Trematoda; order Plagiorchiida; family Echinostomatidae; genus Echinostoma; species Echinostoma caproni. The sequence continues at coordinate 28,656 of UZAN01041366.1, read as the reverse complement.
ATATACGGGGTTGTGCGTGCATCGAACCTCCATACACATTGCCAAATTCGCAACCATAACTGTTTCTGGTTGGACGACTGCAAACGGACGGTCATGGTACGATGGTAACGCCACCGTCAATAACCCCGGAGGACGAGTGTTGCAATCCCACTACCACCCGCACCACTGCCTGACTTCCCAAATTGTAGAACAGCCCGTTCATTAGTAGCTTAGCTCATCCGGAAATTTTATCTTTAAATATTCAATATCAGGAAAAGACATACGGAGTCGGAACCGTTTTCCTTCATTTGAAATAATCAGATGCACTCTACCGGAAACTAATAAAAATTGCCACACGGCTACGGCTTACTTTCCACAACGCATACTCATGTTTGAATAGATCAATATACATTCTTTCATGAAACGCGTCGGTAGCGAGACTGCACCATAAAGGTATCATCTTCCGAAATTTATTTTACCTTCAAGAGCGTATTATTATTGTGCCTTTGGCCGAATTCCATTTAGTAATTATTGATTTTTGAGCTGGAGTCCTTGCCCGTGACATACACGGTCGAATATGAGCAGTCTAAACATGTGCACAACTGCAAATCCTTTGGTAATACATATGTCAAGTTGCAGATACCGTAGTCCGAATATCAGACAGAATTAAGACGAGCTATGGATACAGTTAGTTCTATTCAGAAAATCATACAAATATATATCACAAGCAACAAACAATCATTGGTCAATTATTCAATGTCCAATCGACAACGACATGGTTCCTTTTGTTCGCCTTCTTGCATTCAGCCAATCTGGATGGTGTCAACTGAGACCACAGGATTGGTCGGTTATTCCATTTCTTGATTGAAAGCTGTACCACAGTACGTGCATACTCGTTTTAAGATCACCACATATTTTTTCCTAGAATCCAACAAGCATGAAAGGTAGGGTACAACGGAATTGTGAAAAGCTCTGGTGCGAGTGTACAAAGGTTTCAACTTAATTCGCGTACCAGAACGTGAACGCAACAATAATGGCACGCGAACGTTCATAAATGAAGTACCGTGGATGTGAGAAGTGGAACAAGGCAATTAACGAAAGGAAAAACAAACCGATCGCAGATGCTCCCTTAAGTTTCTCACAAAGTTCGCCATTCCAACAATCGGACAGAATCTCTTCAGAAAAGCTGAGAATCCCTGGAATTCAGAGCGCGTTTTGCTCCGGAATGAGTTTCACATACCACTTACTTGGGCGTTTCACGTAAAAAAATATGTTAACTGAAATCAACCTCTGAGAGCCAGTTACGTGAAATTGCTGCTCGCCAGTCTGTTTCACATTCATCTCTGTATGTCCTTCCTACGAAATGTAGACCGCATGTCCTCAAAGTGTTCTGTTCGCTCGACTGATAAACGATATCTGTCAAATCTGGGGGTTTCAATTCAGCTATGCATGAAAGCAGTAAAGGTGAGCATCGATATGTTTCCAGAACACAGCACATTCGATTGGTGTATTCATTTGTATAGACTGTTTTCCAACATCATGCCTTATGCTAGAGGGTCGACCCGGTACGTCCATACTGCTAGATGACTCCAAATCAGTGGAATTGTCATTTTACATTACTCTAAATTATTAAAATGACCACTGCGTCGGAATATTTGCATGATGCAAAGGTGTGTAATTGTGAACGACAATTTGGGACTCACGAGATCACCCAATCGTATACAGATTAATAGCTTTTTATTTTGTTCTCGCAGAATAGTCTGATATTTATTTTATGCAGTAACTGTGTAAAGTGTTCACTCAAACAATGATTGCTAACACAAACTGTAAAAAGAGGGATAAGAGAGATACCGTTGAGTTTTGTGATGTCAGGAATGTTTCAGTTCATTTATTGTTGATGTTTCTTGCTCTCTCTCTCTCTCTCTCTCTCTCTCGAAAAACCCATTTGTTAGACAATACTGACACTACCAAACACCAAAATGTGCTTGAAATCGCTGATTTTTCTCAACGTTTTAAAAAAAAGTGCACTTCAATTCACCTTGGATGTGCTATGTGTAATTGTGGGCACTGCTAGATGGAAAGGGTACGCGCCGTGGTCAGAATAGGGATAGACTATTGGTTTATTTGTTTAGACGAAGCTGTTTTGTCAGATTTCATTCATGGCATCGTTTGTGTTCAGGTTACAGCGGGATTGTAAGAGTCTATTTGAAAATGCCTTTCAGTTTCAAGTACGATATTCTGTTCAACGGAGTTTGAAATAGCATGTGATGAGCGGTAAGCAATTGTTGAGAAATAAAATGAATTTTGCACACGTACGTAGTCCTCTGATTGAGCTCTACATGTAACCCATTGCTACATTGCGTCGATTCTGGCAGTATTTGATGTTTCAACCCCCGGTCTCGGAAATAGACTGAACTCACGAGGAAAGTGGCGCTTCAGTGTTGGTGTAACTTCCTCTCCTTTACCTCACTCAGCTGCAGTTTATACGGCAATTCTTGATCTTGGGTCTAAATTGACACGGGTTCTGTGAAAGTCGCCTTCCATATTGAATACCTTTTCTGTCATCTATGTGTGTTTCTACCTACCTCCCAATCGGTCACTCTCTCAGTCGGTTTTGATCTGATGGTTTTACCCCGACATGCTTACATCCAACATATCCTGTAATCGCGATGTGTCCATGTGTTCCAATTAGTGTGTTAAAGAAAAATCCTTGTGTGATAAATAGCAGTAATGCAGATGAGTGCAAAAACCCAATGAGATAAAATTATCAACGCGCGGTTTTTTCCGGAGCGTCCGATTTCTGCGCCACATCGTTTCGGAATAATGAGTATATCGATACTAAAATCCCCACACAGTGAGTTTGATCGGCCAGAGGCATTTGGCTAAACTTCCTAATTTACTGTTGTGCCAGCCACAAAGCGATGATGATCTCAGTTGGGTCGACTACTGCGCAGCGGATTCTCTTGTGCACTCCCGGTTTAATCAGAGTCTCACTGCGAAATCCTGTTCAAAAACATCGTTGAGTCTACGTTCATTCGATCCAATTCTATAAGCTCTAGCTTGTAATATCATGCTCTTGGAAGTGAATCGCTCATATCATTCAATTCAGGCGTTTTTCCGTTTTCATCACTTTTGGATTTACTCACGCGTGCAAAATTGTGCAATTTTATTCGCTTTGTCAATATTGTGATATCACTCGAAAGGAAATTCAATAACCTTTCCAACGAGTCTTGATTGAGCGTCCTAAGTTCAGTTGCAAGTATTGTACGATTACATATTTGTGCTGTTCAGTGAAATCTTTGTTATCGCAGCAGTTGTTCGTGCGCTTGTTTTCCTGCGGCCAGCACACCTGATCGATACCCCAACGTGACCTTTGTTATTGTTCTGTACACTTGTGACCTTCCCTGACCAGGGCGAGTGAGCGAACGAAGCAACTTATTTCTTCTCGGGACCTTTTCTTAATTCGGCAATCTTGCCGTTCGAACAGGAACGAACAGGAACACAGGAAATCGCACAGTGTAAACAAGTGCCGCACCAGGAGTCTCGACGGCGTTGGAAGTATACGGCCTACGGAGTTGTAAAAAAGACGTTAAAACGGGGATATTATGCACACACTGCCTGAAATACTTTCAGTTTACATGTGCTAAACTTTAATAAGACTGGCAAAACAGTTAGCCACCTAACCAGAACGTATATGGTTCTCTACAGAATGTGCGGAAATCCCGATTGTAAAGTGCCTTACTTTTATCATACACAAGTATGAGAATCTATTGTTAGCCGTCGAAGAAAGGGAGAATTGAAAAATCGCCACACCAGGCGAAAATAGTGGAATTAAGTTCACAGATCACACTAGTCAGCCCGATTCGGAAACCTAGCAAAAGACCAAAATGCTGAGCGCTAGTTGTCAACCCACGGCAGCGGCCGCAAACAGCAGAATTGAACGTGACGACAAAAGTAACAGTAGAAGCACCTGCTACCTCGGAGTCCGCACACAACCACTGGCCTCCAGTATCTGCCTATTCAAAGAAAACAACTCTGCCTGCAAACAAGAAGGACGTGAATAACACTTCTTTGACTGTGAATTGCACAAACATTTCCGAGCCTACCCCACTGTCAATGAGAAAGAGGCAAGATGAAAAGCTGAGGTGCTGGAATGCTCTGTGTACGCAAATGGTGACCAACCCCCGAACTTTGGGTCTCACACGCTTTCGGTGACAGCCGAACTCAGGTTACTTCGGTTGACACTGGTGAGCGTTGCTCTGTCCAGCTTTCTTCTGTGAGGAAGTTCAAGTAAAACAAGGATGCTACCAGACAGACCATGGAGTGAACGCAAGCACTAACGGAATAGCCTGAACAGTGTAAGGGAAACAGACAATGCCCAGGTGATTCTTGTGCACGATGTCCCACAATTACATGATCCAGGTACATCAAAATGCCAGCAAAATGACTGTAAAGAGTGGCGGCTCATTTAACATATTCTTGGATGTCGTCAGGTCTCGAACACAGCAGTTAGCCATCTCCTATGTTCTCCTAACTTCCGCGGAAACGTTGCGAAAATTCTGAAAATAACTCTAGGCACACCAGAAATGACTACGACAGCCTCACAGTCGTAATATGACAGAGAGATCAGGGGGCCATCAGAATTGCGGTTGAAATCGATATACAATCCAAGAACAAAAAGTGTTTCACAGGTAGAAACTGTTGCCTCCATTCAAACTGGATTCTCACAGACTTCCTGTTCCTTTCCGTAACTGCCGGACCAGACCCAACAAATTCTACTCACAATAGTTTCCCTTAGGCGACCAGAATGCGGGTTGGTTCAACTAACCCTCTGCACCTCGACAGGTTCCTTCTCCACCACCAATTGCATTGTTTCTGCACTAACTTTCAAGGTTTCCTCAGCGAATTTTCACAGGTAGAATTGCGTTGTCAAACTGGTCAATGGGATATCATAGCAGTCACCGAAACCTGGCTGACAACCGACATTCTGGACCCATAATGACACTTTTCGGCATGGCTCTGCTCAGACGCACGCTACCTACTAGGGGGGGGGGGGGGAGANTGCTCCACTATAGCGGAAAACTACAATGCAAGGTAACTGATAGTCCTGTTGCGGCTTCTGATTCGCTGTGGTGCAAAGTGCGACTATTGCCGAGCAATATCGTCTTCATTGGTATCATGTACCACTCTCCCTCATCCACAAACTCAGCCAATGAGACACTATTGCAAACGATGTGTCACATACAGCCACTGAAGTTCGCGCATATTCTCATTATGGGCGACTTCAAATGCCCAAACCAAGCTAAATCAGTGACAGCTCTACAACCATTTCAGAAGAAACTCATTAAAATTTTTTAATTCTGACAACTTCGCAATTTTTCGAAGGGGCCAACGAGGTTTGGAGCTAAATAGTCGGTTGCGGACTTGATGTTACCTAACGAGGAACTGATGGTGGAAACGATTTGAACTATAACTCTATTAGGGCGTAGTGATCATGCTATGTTAACGTTTGACCACAGTTGCAGTGCATCCGTACCGTATAATTCTAAAGTTAGCTCCTCTTGACTACACCAATCTTAAATTTTGGCCAGAGACTTTCACTGGAAATTTCCCAACAAACAATGTGACCCCTGGTATTCTGGGAAGCATTTAAAATCAAACCAAACGTATGACCTACTTAAATGATCAAAGATCAGCGATTCGTAGTCGGACAAAGAAGTGAATTTCTCAGAAGACTGTCTCACGGAGAGCTGATAAACGAGCTCAATGAAAAAACATGATATACAGATTGTCAAGTGCGAAACCACTGCACAAAATTGGCGCGAGAAGACGAGGTAACGCACCGAGAAATGCTGATGGACAAGTTCATATTAAATCGCAAGCTGTTGTACAAACGTTAAGTCTGACGTTCCAGCGATAAGAATGAAAAAACGTACTTCAGTCACAACAAATGAGGCAGCTGAACGCCTAGAAGGTCAGTAAGATCACGTGTTCACCGCACTTGAGAACATCGGACTATGACTGCCTCTGTTGCAAGGAGATATATCATATCCAACGTTCACAACAAATAATTTTTCCCCAGAAATCATAGCAGAGAATCCACAGTGTTTCAAAAGGAAATCATCTCGAGGGATAGGTGATATCCATCCATAAACCCTTATGAACCGAGCGAGTAACTTCGCTCGACCACTAGGCGAACTATTCCAACAAATATTCAACAAAACTGCGCTCCCAAAAATGTGGAAACAACGGATAATTTCTGCAATATACAAGAATGGTTGTTGCAGTGACCCAGCTAACTACGCCCAGTTACTCTCCTTCCCGTGTTATTCAAAGTGATGGAATCCCTTGTTGCAAACATTGTGATGAGTCACATGGAAAAATACGTGTTATCCCCTGCTCAACATGGGTTTCGTCACAGGCGATCGTGTAGCACTAACCCGGTTCTCGCCCGAGAAGAGTGGACAAAAGCAGGAGATCACGGTGATGCAGTGGACGTCGTGTATCTCGACATCTCCGAGGCATTCGACAGAGTAAACCATAAAATACTGATGAGGAAACTACACAGCTAAGGAATTCGGGGTTTGTATCTGACAGGA
>UZAN01041366.1:9143-21136 GCA_900618425.1 Echinostoma caproni | reverse complement strand
TTAGCCCTCAGATTGCGCATTACTTGTGATTCTCTACCACCAGACGTTTTTTTCTGCTCCCACAATTCATTCCTGCAGACACAAACTGAAAAGTTTTGTATTCCAGAGCAGTGCACGAAACAAGGATCAATTGTGACAGTCGTCTACTTTCTATGAACCGTGAATCGATTCATGTGTGGTAAACCCCTTGGGAATAGAAAAGCAACCGGTTGTATTTCCCATAATAAAACTTTGAATTTGGCTCTTAATCTAGGGATCAAAAATCACCAGCGAATGCATGGAAAGTGAGCTTTGAGGGGATAACCACTGAACACAGTCAATTTATACCTTTTCCATCGATAATTGATAATAATGAGGATATGCGAAATTGTAGTAAAATTAAACGTTTGTTGCTCCTAAATGCGATGAAAGAAGTGGTCACCAACACCCACAGTTCGCACACACCGGTGGCAACATCTTCCTCTAAGTTGAACGTATTTAACAAGATTCAGGGTTCCCAAAAATTGATGCTATTGTGTGATTCTCGAAATTGGCACTGATCCGGCCAGCCATCAAAAGAGTTTTGTTGTTCTTTTACAGTTCCTTCCTTGTTTTCATTGCAATTTATCTCCATACTTTTTCCGTCAAAAATACTCTGATGACTTTACTTTTAAAATGTTTGGTTTTATTTGCTCATATTGTGCAATATATCTTTCCCAAACACCCTCTGGTTAAGCTTTAGAATTTGATGGAATGAGTGCATACGGCAATCGCGTTTGTTCGCTTGCGTATACTCCATTGTCCATACACCATCAAGGCGATACTTACAACCCTTCGTTCAACTGTCTGTCTCTCATATTGAAGCCGGAATTCACTTGGGTAGGATCGTTTTCGCTGCAATGTTTGTGCATATGTCCCAAAGGATTTGTCTATTCGGCTTCACTTCGGCAAGAGATTTGAACATGCCAATATTTCGTCACAATGTCTTCCGTTCTTCTTATGACATCTTTTCTAATTTAAAAATGCTCTCCATTTCTTTGTTCCATTCGTAGTCACGGTTTTAATTAACTCGCCAAAAATGACAATGTGATTTTCCTGCGGAGTTTTAGATTCTAGTGAATCCACAATGCTGATGATGGTAAAATTTACGCTATATAAAACTCTACTGAGAACAACGAGTTTGGGTGAAGCCCATTGCTGCAGTTGACTAGTTTGAGGTAAAACGGAAATGAGAGCACAGATGTGACGCAGAGTTTGTCTAAAATACGCGTATCTTTACCTTGGCATGGATTAGTTGATTCACAGAGAGCGGCTCGATCCGCACACTGATATTTCATAATTTCCCATTTGAGAAAAAACGAAATAGCGAACAAGCTCGTTTTTGATAACTTCCTCATCTGTCGAATACAGTTCTGTTAATAGGTAATTGACATATCACATTTGTATAAAATTTGACGGGTGTGCCGGTTGGATTAGTAGATATGATTACAAATCGGAGTATATATATCTATATGTATATAGCAAATGAAGCGTAAAGTGAAACGATAGACAAAACAGGGTTGGGTTTCATCAGCAGAGCAAATCCATCGATCCGGTTGGGGATCGATTGAGCTGACCATTTGCACTGCCTTTTGATCCTTTTGATTGACCCTGCGCTCCAAACAGCCGATGGTTAACATTGACTCTGTCCTAACCCTCATGTGATACGTCCACCTTCCCATCCATGTAACACTGCAATTTGTTTTGCAAACCACACACAATCAACTAATTATATCCACTAATCAACTCCACACACACATCAAACATTAGGCGAACATGATATGCCTATTATCTATTTATAAAACACTATTATCCGGAGGAGGAATCAATCAGGAACGAGCTTGGTCGCTATTTCGTGTTTTTTCTCACATGTTACCATTGGGATCTTCACTGAATTTCCCATTTGTAAGGTTCCTTTTCCTGCCGTTTTTTTTTCTAACAAGCTTGTATAAATGGATTTCGGAACCTGCCACTGCTGGTGGGTGGTCTGTATGAAATGCTTCAAATCTAATTATAGAAATCCTGTTGTATAAAACCCCGTATTAGACAGAAAAATTGACCGCGTGTAGGTACGTCTCCTAAAACGATCGCACTGGTTCACATTATCCAACATATTTGCATCCAATGAAACACGACTGCGATATGAAGGCTCACAGGTTTATTGCTATTAAAAATTCGTGAAAATGTTGATTTGTTTGGATTCTCCACAAACAAAATAACCAAAAAAATGTGCTTTTCAGAACAAATCCTACGATGGACGTTTTCTGATTAGTCTTCTACCTGGTTCGTATTCAATGTTGCAGTTACGTCACAGCGAATTTGCGAATGCGTTTGACATGATTTTCCCCTCCTATTTGATGGATATATGTGTGTAATGATCTCATAAACAAATCAGGTTATCATAAACCGTTAAGTTCGTTTATTTCCTGATTAGATCGCAACTTGCAGAGAGAAGCAATCGATTGTGATTGAATAAACGAACGGAAATCCAGACAACACATGCGGTTAAATGGCGAAGTCAAATGTTATTGAACTTATATTCACCGGGAACCAATCATTCTCCGGGGGTTAAGGTTGTACATTTTTATTCCTTTCAATTCCTCTGAATTCCAAATGTTCGGGGGAGGAGTCACAAGAAGATCAATCTGAATGTGACATAGACATCAATTTTTTTTAGAAGAGATTCTTATTAGTAGTAAATTTCTTCAACAAGACCCGAGAGGGAGTCAGATGCTTCTCATCTGTTTCAAGTTGAATGCAATATGAAATAAAGGGCCGAACAAAAGAAGCGACCGCAGTGAGTAAGTGATCGGTTGTCGACAAACACGCATCCAATAGTGAATATCACAAACTGGATCCATTTTCGAAATCGCTGAAGCGGTTTTCCGTCTTTGTTTGAAGATGTTTCTTTTTTGTGAATTTTTGTTTTTCTCAGTGCGCGTCGTTTTTTTCAACCTCACTTTGTGTTTCTCAGTTATGCAACTTAATCCCGGGAAATTCGTTTTCCAATCGTCGCGTATTTCACTGCTTGGATGATGACATAGAAAAAAATACCTTCGTCGAGGAATGTGTTTAGTAAGTCTATTTAATAGGGCCGTTTAGAAAAAAGTACACCTTCGGTGACGGAAACGCAAAAAGAAATGCAAACGAACCAGGAACTTCGGGCAATCAGCGAAACGAACCTCATTTAGATCTGACGAGTAGTTTGTTATGCTGGCCGATTAATCGCTGTTCTTCCTTTTCTAGACACTTTGTTGTACCTCACTTGTTTTTCTTCTAGCTTGAACGTTACCGCAAATTCTCATGATTAAAGCTATCTCTCTCATTCTTTGGAGTAACTAACTCGTTGATAGATCGACAATCCGAGTGGATTTCCAGTACAACAATGATTAGTTTCATGCTTACCAGCCCATTCCAATTTGCTTAATTCAGAAGGCGACTGGGTACGCGTAATGAGCGGTTCTCCAGTTTGCAAAAGTATTAAAACCGTTGCTCTCTATGTGCATCAGGAAACCCAGTCGTTCCAGTCGTTCCGTCATACAAGTTTCCTTTGCCTGATTGGCACAACGGTAATGGAATGTGCCACATCCGGTAGAATACCGACAAAACTAAGCCAGTAAAGACGCGTAATAGAATATTCAATTTGCTAACGCGAATGCTGAACTTTCTACTGTTTTGAATCATTAAATTTGTGCCTTATAATTACGTGTTGCAGCGTGTTGCAGCCAACTAAAAATATGACCCAAGAATATTAAACTCAGGATAGATCGAAGTAACTTATGCATAAAAATCAGCCTATAAACGTATGTTAATTTAAATGAACATTTGAATATCACTGGAAGTGCTTATTGATGCCACAGCTGTCTTTTCTGATGGGATTATCATGGTCGAATACCTAAAGCACACATTTGTTTTGTGGGTAGTACTGATCTGGCGAAAAGACCAAATTTTACTTATTTTACAATGAATGAATAATCATCTAGTGCGTGAATCAGATTCGTCAGACGTTTTGCATGGTTGTCCTCACAAATGGAGTTTTGGAGATTGTGTTTCACGTTGATTGATTTGCACGTATGTGCAAGTTTACACAATGCTAAGGATCACTGTAATTTATCATTTTATTTTTCAACAAACGGCGGCATAGAATGTTTATGCACACACGCACGTTACTCAAAATCGCACGATAGAAATGCTTGATTTTAAACGAATTCGCTTCAATTTGATTGACGGCGAGCGGCTTGTTCCTTCTTGATTATGTACAACGAACCGGATGCGAATGGTCTTTTTGACGATGGAAAAGATCGCTATTCAGAATTTTATTTCACGCGGTGCTTTACGCTAATTCGTTTTCTAATTGTGTGTGTGTGATAACGCTGATAACATTTTATGTTCTAATCTCAACCCTGACTGACAATCTGAGCGACTATTTATGCCTAATGAATTATGGGCTTAGCATTTCTGTTTGAGGACTTAATCGTGCAATGACACAAAATCGTTTTATTTGATCTCTTCCCGTTGAGATTGAACCGGTTCTTTGTGCGGAACAAGGACACATATTGTCACTCTCAAATGCTTAATAGGAGAAAAAACGGGAGACCACAATGTAAAACTGAATTGGCAAAGTTTCGGAAACTCCTGAGCATGATTAAAGCATAAGTCAAGTCAAGTCAAGTCAAAAATCGCTTTATTCATCCTGATGGATGAACTCGCAGCTTCTTGCACCCCAGGGACATTTATCGTCGCATACAGTCACCAAGATGTAAAAAAGCAGCTTCGTCAATTCAAAGGAATGTGGAGTACAAGTTAAAAAATGAATATCAGTTGCGTAGGCGATTCAAGAAGTTTTCTCTAACGGATGCCTTTTGAGCCAGAAATCTCGAAAGAAAGGGGATGACGGGCNGCATACACCAGTTTATAACGACATCTTGTTGTGGAAGTGGATACACATTGTTTAAGTTCTGTGTGTAATGGGTGAGTGGTGTCTGATAGAATATTGTTACAGAAGTTATCACAAGAGGTAAAATGTTTATCGTCGATAAAGTTAAGCAAATGTAAATAAGGAATACCACTTGTGTGAGAAATAATTTTAATATACCGCCGTAGAATTGTGTGATCTTTAGCTCTCAGACCGGCAAAAAAACTGTGAAGCAGTAGAGAAGATAAGTAACAGCACAAGGATATACAAATCGAGTGAGTGAATACAGTGGAACTTTCGAAGAACGCAAACGGATAATAAAGAAACAGAACCGTCCAAATTATACAAAAGTAGAAATTAAATTCGAGGTCCAGGTGAGATCTTGGCGCATAGTCACACCGAAGTATTGTACAGAGTTTACTGAGGGAACAGGCTGGTTGTCAACATATAGTGCAGAACAATTTCTTTCAAAGGAATGTAGCCGTTTTCTTTTGGCAAGTGAAAAGGTGACATCTCCACATTTAGATGCATTGAGAGATAACTTGCAAGATGAAGATCATAGGTTTAAGGCAGTTAAACTGGTTTTAAGATGTGAGAAGCAGAAATCACCTTGGAATTTGGAATCAGTTGTGACATCATCACCATACTTAATAAGATCATTTGGGTAACGTCACGAATATAGAAAGAGAAAAGAGAGGGGGACAGAATTGCTCCCTGAAGCACCCCTGAGTTGACGAGCAAGGAGTCAGAGGTTTTCCCAAGAAACTTCCTAAATTGTGTTCTACCAGCAAAATAATCTTAGAGAAGAGAGAGGGTTCTATCGGACAATCCAGCACCTTGGAGTGGAGAGAGTAAAGACAAAAGCCTGCTTCTGTCAACACAGTTAAAAGCGTTACAATAGTCAAGGAAACACGCGGAAAGCCTTAGTGTGCATGCCTAGGGATTGCAAAACTGAGTCAACCAAATGCGCAAGAGCATCTAAGGTAGAACGTTATTTGCGATAGGTGAATTGGTTTTCATCTAGCTTCCCAGTATTGAGAATAATGTGATTGAGCATAAAATTTTCAAAAAATGTTAGTAAAATAGAAGTGCAGGCGATTGGTCGTAGTTTGCCAGATTCTTTTTTGGGGACTGGCGTAATGCGCATACGTCTCCAACAGTCGACAATTTTTTGTTCCTCGAAGCAGCGATTGAAAATACCAGCAAGTGGCTCCGCCAGATAATGCACACATTCCCTGAGGACGACTGGACACAGTCCGTCAGGACTGGAAGCTTTTGATCTTTGTCGTCACTTTAGCTGTGCACGCACCTGAATTGACATGTGAAACTTCACCATGGTCAACCGATTGGAAATAAGGATCCGATACTTCATTTTCAGTTGACGTGGAAAACATGCAGTTGAGTTCATCTGCTGTGGGTTGGGGCCCATGTAGTCTGACTTTTGTTCCACAAAGTTTTTTTCATATCACTCTAGATTTGCTTGCAATTACGGTCACTAAGTAGAGTTCCAGTGTAGAGTTTGTCAAGATTTTGGATCTCATTCTTCATCAGCACTGACGTTTGTTTAACTAAAGGTCGATCATGATTTTTATATACCCATTCCTTGGTTCTTCTGAAAGCCCTCAAAGTGGGAGAAGAAAATCTGGCGGGACTGATGTATGCAGGGGATATGGGGCAGCAGATGTCAGAGCAGAAGTTGAAATAACTCGTGAGGTGTTCACACTCGATCGAGACACTTGGATCAAAGAACTGATCAAATTTTTTACCACAGATCATTTTTCTCAGTGATGCCAAGTGGACCGATGTTCCATTTTCTCTGTTCGCTGAGCTTGGCAATTGGTTTGCAAACATTTTATCCCCGGCCGAGCTGACATCATGAGTACTTGTGAAGGGCGTCTGCTTGTATTCGTTCATTTATATGTGTTCTCATTCTGTTCGACTCGTTTCGCAGGTAAACCAGTGCGCGGGTTGGGGGGTGGGAGGGATTTGTCCTGAGTGCGGTTTTCTTTCGTTCTTAGGTCACGGCCTAACCTTTTCTGTTGCCTCATTTGACCCTTGAGTTCCATCGATGTGTACACGTGATCCAGTTCGGTATGTCTGTTCATTGAGTTGATTGAAAAAGTGTCAATCCTCGAGAAATGATCTGCCTTGTTAATCGGTAACTGTCACTGATTCGAAGTTAAATTGATATCCTTCTTGATATCTGTGTAAGAAAATCAACGATAGTGGATTATGTATCCTAAATGACGATTGGTGTTCACGGATGCTTGTTGACAGTTTTCTTCCAATACAATGGCAATTCTTACGGTATACTTGTAGATAAGACTGTTTTTGTCTATCTCCATTGTTCTCTGCTTTGATTTTGGCAAAGGTCTCCTTAGACGGAATGTCGGTTTGTGGGCGACTTGGATTCCATATGATCTCAGCAGTCTTGCTGTCATTTCCGAAACGTCCTTGATGTACCACATTATCGTTCTTGTACCCGTATATTGGTGCCAAATCGATGTCAAATATATCTCGGTAACATGTTGATGCTTTTTAATGATCAGGTAACTTTTTCATTTGTGTAAAAAGCTGGAAACCGCAATATGTTTTGCACCATAATATAAACAATTCTAACCGGAACTGAAGCAACAGGTTTTTGTGGAACACTTAAGTGTTTATATAGGCAACGGCATCTATACTGAGGTGAATTTTTTTCTCTAAATAATTATGAGCAAGCCTTGGTGAATCTAAATGGAAGTGATTTCGGGACTCGTTTATACTTAGCAGATGGAATGGTTCAGAATGTAGCGAATACTCCCATTTCTTTAGTAGTAGTTGACCTAGAGACTGTGAGGAGTTGAGAGCTAACTGCAGGGGAATGAAACCATTTTTATTTATCGCAAATTAACTTTGATAACAATTAAGATGCAAAGATTGTGTACACTTATAGTCAATCGGTTTCTTCCGCATCGAATCCATCAAATTTGTTATGAAGTCATTTTCTATGTTGTGCTCCATCCCGTGTCTCACTTTCGCCTCCAATATACAATATACAACACAAGTTTATTTGGCAGTCATCATGCCTAGAAACTACTTGGATAGAGGTACACAAGAGATAGCTTATTGTGCATACCTTAAGCGTTAATATAAGTGACAAATGTATTGAAACTGAATTAAGTCAGCAAGAACATATTTCAGTGCATCACAGTCGGCCAGTACTAAAAGTTGTGAATTTTTGTGTGATAGTGTATTGATTTTTAATAATTGTTTCATGAAATTTCATCTACATTCCGGTCAGCAAGTGTTTACTTTTACAATGGGATATAAATGAAAATGTATACTGCAATAACCAAACGTAAATCAGAATGATCACCTTTGCAAGGTTAAAACAATTCGTTTTTTGGATGATCCGTTTGTCACTTTGATGAAATTCTCACATACAGTGATATCGCTATCTGGCAATTTATTGAACAGAGTACATATTAAACCATGACGAAGAGTAATGAAAGTCATTTTAAGTAGAACAAGGAGTGTATGTGGCTAAAAAGAAAGTACGACCAACACACGCATTGATAAACAAAAGAAAACGTCGGTGAATCCTCCAGTCTAGGTTGTCGTACCCTGTGTATCTGGATAGATATGTGGCCCAGTCTACCAACACAGGTTTGCATAAGAGGGGACAAGCGTAGATTGGTCTCCATGTTTATTTCTTTGGAAAATTTGTGGGTGTATGGTCTGAGATTGGGTACGAGGATGATGACTGCTGTTTCGACGGGTTAATCTCATCTATAAAAATTAAAAGCGCATTATAAAAATCCGGAGAATAATTCAAATCAGGTTCGTTTGAAATGGCTTGACACAGGACCACATCAGCAATATATTTAATAGTTTTACCTGCCTAGATTGAGGGTAAATCAATGTTGGATGTCGAGAATAACTACTGAAAGAGCACACCTACCTAAAGAACTCAAGAAATAAGGAATGACGGTTTTAAAGAGGTGTCAGTTGCTTTGAGTCTTTGAATGCTTCATGAAGAATAGTTTTTCAAACATGACAGTTTTGTGGTGGGGGAACCATCACCATCATCATCATAATCATCATCATCATCATCATTGTGCAGTGAGATATAGTGAAGCAAAACTCCATTGATCGCTGCCAAGCTCACAATGTACACAAATCACGTGATCCAGCAACAGATGGAGAGGAATAGAGCCCAATGTGAGGGAGGCAAAGAAAGTGAACCGCTTTGTTCAACAAACAAAGTACATAATCTAGGTGTGCATACATACCTTTTAAAGCACTTATACCTGATAAAAAATGTCAACAAGAAAGCTATTGCTGTCGGTTAGTTGCCATATCTTTCAGTGTCATCAACGAACCAGTTGCAGAGTCATTTGGACCCCAATCTAGAAGACGGGAGGCACCGATTCCAGCCAAATGACTGCGAGTGTCGGAGAAGAACACCAAGTGGAACACAATTAAAAGCAGATGAATAAATATGCAAAACACGAATGAAGTCTTAAGGATGACCTAATGACTTACAAAAAATGCAATAAAGTAGGGACGGCAGCCAAAGAAACGTCTATTTGGCTCATATACAAACGGAACGAGGTTATTGGGAAAAATGCTACAAGACAGTCAGCGGGTGAGATTAGTGCGCTCCACTAGTTTAGATCCAGAGGAAGTGATACCGATAAGACGAAAGCGTTCGAATAAAACAGTAAATTTCAGAATATGGAACAATGGTATACGTGCCGACAGAATCAGGGGTTGAACATGTGTATATTATTGACAAGGAACGCGAGACTATCTATGGGCTACAAAAGCGCCATGTTTGAGTTCAGACTAAGATAGAATATTTGGGCGTACGGCACTCGGGATTTTGAGACGATGACAGACCTGCTCCTCATGGGTGACTGGGTCTACTGTAGATAGGCAATCTGTAGGGTACGGAAACAAAGGACCATTCGATAGGTAAATGAATGCGGCAATTAGTCTGTCCACGTCAATAGTTTTGTTTGTTGACTGCTTCTCATGTCCGATCATAGAAATCGGATGCCTTGCCACCTTAATCATCCATCTGCAGTTCCCACGACTTGATTTGCGAACAAAACAATCCTCATTTTGATCTCCAGCGTAAACTGTTTGACAACGGGCGTTTGGTGCATCTTGGACGCTACTATTTTCGATCCCGTTGTACGGTTTAGCGGGTTAGATTCTACTGTATACTGTGTGAACTAAATTTTACTTTCGTTACGATAGTATAAACTGAAAATCCTACTAGGTGGTACAGTAAAATATTCAACTGAATGGAGAACAACAAAGAAACGATGGAAAGAAAGTTCCTAAGGAGCAGTAGTCTGTCGGTTGAGAGATTTCTAATTTTATGCTCGTTTATTTTGTTTGAATGTAAGCCAACCAGATTGGCATCAGCAGTTGAAGAGAACATATTGCAATNGTTAGCACTAACCTTGTCCAACAGGTCTGTTGGGTCTGTTTGGTGTTTTTTTGACTGCTCGTCTGCATTCGATATCATTCCTTAATCTAAGTTGTTACAAAACCTGGAATCCTTTGAATGCCCCAAGCAGTTGGTACCTTGGCTGTTCAATTATTTTGCTGATAAAATACAAACCACTAGATTGGGGAAGGCTTCGTCTAAACACTTGGTCAACCACTCCGAGGTTCTTCACGGAGCTGTGCTATCCTCGTACATGTTTTCCGATCATATTTGTGATATTCCCTGTGTTTCTTTAGCACGAATATTGAAATATGCAGGCGACGTTGTGCTGTGCTAACCAATTTCTTCTTACTCCGATCGAAGCTCCTTCACCGACAATCTTGATCAAATTCATTCATTCTCCTGGTCATCGGGACTGACCCTAAACTCCAGTAAATGTGTTGAGTGTTTAATTCCTTTTACTCGCTCCCCATATCCGACAGACGCAACAGTGATTAATAACAATCCTTCACCTAGGGTGAACTCTATCAAATATCTTGGTGTTAGCATAGATAGCAAACTTCATTGATCGACCCACGTCCACAACTGCATTGGTAAACCGCGGCGTCTATCTTTTCAAATACAAAAGCTCAGTCATTTTTGCTAATCTCCATCAATTATTTTCCCCTTTGTTTATCAGTGTTTTCACCATTTAACTCTGTTGTTCCCCGGTTATTTTTCCTAGTTTACTCAAACAGAGTTTCCAAGTCATATGCTATGGTCTAACCATTGCTGGTCTTGTCTCTGCTATTCCTGTCAATGAGTTAACTTTTAGAATATCACGTACCTTCGTGTGTGAGATTTGCTGAGACGATTCCCACAGATCCTGACCACCCTTTGCACACATAGCTCACAAGTTGTCGTTCCCGTCATTCGATGCACTCCAAATTCCGCTAGATTTCATCTAGAATTAATGCTTTTCGTAATTCACCTATATCGCATCTTGCTTGTTTACTCAAAACCAAAGAGAGGGCAATAAGTGAATTTTCTCCTAACGTTGGTTTATAAAATTTATCCATGTCCGTAAACACTCTCTCACCGTCGATTATGTAAATTGTGACGGTTAGCGTGTATGATTCCTTAACTGAAATTTGATCTGCAGTGCTTTCAAACGTTATACTCAATACAGTGAGATACAATACAACGCAGTGTATCCTTTGGTGGGTGTTAGACAGAGCTCAATCGAAATCCATGATCCATGATTAGAAGAACCAACAACATAAATTAACTAATTACCCATTGAGTCAAAGTTCAAAGTCAAAGTTTTATTATGGGAATAGCTTACAAGCTGGTGCTTCTCTTGTCCCATAGGATGTTTACATAGATGAATCGTTACACATCAAAAAAGGAGTCACATAGGGATCCGGGTAGGAGATAGAGAATGTAGGCTACAGTGAATCCCGTTTGCCTTTAGTGTACGAATGTGAGGTGTGCCAAGATTTTGTCCAGTCTCTGCTTGAAAGATTCAATAGTGGGTGCACAAACGACATGAGATGGAAGGGCATTCCAAGATTTGCATACTCTGACAGCAAAAGACTGGCGCCGGCAATCCAGTCGAGACTTTGGAATCAGTAGTTT
>UZAN01041365.1:32816-48023 GCA_900618425.1 Echinostoma caproni | reverse complement strand
GAGAATTGACTGTATATAATCGAACGCATACACTGCTTTTGAATTGGATCAATAGACGTTTTTCCCATCCAGCTCGCCTTCTCGGTACAATATGATCCGAAACGGAATACAATTGCCCAAAGTGGACACCACAGTTTGTACACGCGGGGATGACGGATAATTCGCAAATCAGTGCAAGTTATCCGGAACATTTTAGAGCACCTAAAAAGGAGATATATAAAAACCGTTCAAAGTGCTGATTTCAAATCCATAGTAAGCAGTTGAAGTTTTTCTACCAGTTGAGTTCGTGTAGATATACAGGTCTAATCGAAACCGAAGGAACGGGTCCCTGTGAAACACTTGTCGGTTCGTATAATCAATAGCGTTTATACTGAATTAAATTATTTTTCCAAATAATAATAAACAAGCCTTGATGAGTCTTTATAGACGTGATTTTTATGATTCATTTATACTCAGCAGATGGAATGGTTTAGAGTAAAACGGCTACTCCCATTTCGCCATTAGTGGTTGACCTAGACCATGGTGAGTTAAGAGGTAACTAAAGAGAATGGAAAAGTTTTTATTTACAACAAATTAACATTCATAATAAATAAGATGTGAGGTTTATGTACACTAACAGTGGATTGGTCTGCCTTTGTTCTTTACGAATTTTTCGAGCCTCTTCGTCATCGAATCCACCCACTTTGTTATGAAGTCATTTTCTATTGTGTGTCGCAATTTTGCCTCCAATGTCCAGGTAGCACATTGACCTCTCTCTTCAAAACGGAAAACAGGTTTTCAATCACATTGAGATCTGGGCTATTAGAGGGAAGTTGCATGAACAGGACCCTAGAGTCACGCATCGTTTCTGAAGTCTAAAAGCAAATAATAAGAGAACCAGACTACCTAAATTATCAAATTTACTAAACTCTTGTGAAACTTGACACCGAGCGTTATCCTGAAAAACGATAACTTTTCAGACGATATTTTTTTCATGAAATTCTGGAAACATTTTCAAAATTACTGATGCAAATTTCCCACTAATCATGGTGCCTTTGACTGATGTCCACCGACAAGGCTGACTACCCAAATGAGTAATCTCTACGGGTGAGGAACTCTTTCAGTTGGTGGAATAAGTCCTTTTGGGAAATTCTCACCACAAATGACTTTTTTGTGAGCCTTCCAAGGCTCGTCGCACACCATGCACTCATCGGCGAGATAAACCGATCACCAACTTGACGCAGGACGAGATTTGAATTCTCGGGCAAAATCAATATGCGCCTGCCTTTGTTGCGCATTCAACGCTGGTTTGACGTCAGCTAAAACCTGACGCATATTACATTTTTTCATTGTCGTTTTGCAGAGGGGAGTATGAATGATGAGGAAAATCTTCCCGTTGGATAGATGGCAACGATTTTCTGCAATATTTTTTCAGAGTCATAAGAATCAGGTCTTCCTCCTGTTTGGATATACTCGGTTTACGGACCCCACAAGCTTTTCTGGTTGTTGTTTTCCCATGGATTATCTTGCAAAGTGTGCTTTTGTTAACGTTAAAGCATTGGGCAAGATATGATATGGAAAATCCCAGCTTGTGTGTTCGTGCAATTCTATTTCTCTCCTCTTTACTGAGATAGCGAGAACTTTTGGTTTTGAGCACTGCTTACTTCATTATGGTGACACCAATACGAACATTCAAGGCTGTGCACAAAAATGACCTTGATTTCAAGGTTGACTTTGATTGAAGTGATATTTCTCGAATTCAGTGAGTTGAGTATCAAACCTTATTTAATGCAATTTCTCTGGGTTGTGAAAGAATTTCATTTGGTTATCCACTAGAGTTGCTATAAAGGATTATATATTGGATAAAATAATGCCTCATAACAAATAACCGAGATGGAAATAATTTGGGATAATTCTTGAGTCATTCCTATCAGAAAATGTTGCGTTGTCATACTTGATAAAGTTTGTGGTTTTCATGTTGAGATCATTTAATCTTTGCGCTCAAGGTCAGACACGTTTAATTGACACTTATGCAGACTAGAAACTACGTAGATCGAAGTAGACAAGATATAAATTACTAGTATCAGAGAAGGATATAAATTACTGTCCATACCTAAAGCATTATTACAGGTGACAAATATGATGAGACTCCCTTTGATCCTAAAGAAAATATTTTAGTGCATCCCAACCGGCCAGTGGGTCTTCAGGTCAATACACAAAAGCTTGTGAAACGTATTTCAGGCACACTTTTTAGTGACCTATTTCAGTTCGTAACTATTAGAATCGTCTCACCCGATCATCAGTGTGTCAGGGGACGTGTCAAACCTTTTGAACACCTACGGCCCATTTTCTGAGATAAAATCAAAGTCAACACCCATGTATATATTCCGTTTTAATGCAAAAATGAGCAAAGCCACGAGCAAGCTAAATTTCCTGTAGAAATTTTGTAGCACGATCAACATGTTTTCTGCTCTATCTTTTCTGAAGACGAAGCGTGATATTCTGAGGAACAGACGGAGTTAGATTATATTGGAGTACTGTTTAGTAGAAGTAGCAATCAGTGAGCAGAAGCAATACTCATTTTACACTAGTAAGAAAAGTTTCTCGTCGAATCAATATCAATTCAAATGTGTTATCCATTCTGTAGCAGAGAGCACCGATTGATTGATCAAAACGTGCCTCGGTAGCCTTGACACCATTCAACAAAGGAACTGCTTGAAAAGCCACCCCAGACCAGACCATACGGTTTGCAAAACGCGACCTTAACGCGCAGAAGAGTAAGGTAAGCTAGATTATTGTTCATCTTGCCGGAATGACAGTTTGGTCCGAAAATCATGCAAATTTGATTGTTGTACTCAGCACGTGGTCAGTTTTGAACTGTGCTTCTGTCCCGGATCTTCCCTATGCACCGGAGTAGCGTGTTAACTAATCATCAAAGTATGGGAGCTACTTTACATAGAGAGATTTAAACCTAATAATGATTAGAATGTTTGTCCATCCTCTGGTTCCAGTCATTCTTAATAAGAATCCCCCATAGAACTCAAACAAATGAAGCCATCTTACCCGATCCCAGCCAGGCAAGAGCGCAACCGTATATGTAATGCACTCATTAGTTGGTGAGTCACAGTAACAGCAATTGAACTACCCTCTGTGTGATTTGTTACTACAAAGAGAAAAAGATACCGTAATATGCTTACATTTTGTTTGCTTTTTTGAAACAGCAATATTAAATCAACTGTAATTTGTACATTATTGTGTAAATAACTGCAGTGAACTAACACAGGGATTGTGTACAGAAAAAACGTTGTCCATGACAAGTCAAGTCAAGTATTTGCTTTATGCACCCCGAAAGGTGGATATTCAGCAGTACCTGTGTATGCGCACAGAACTGGGTTTTGCAGCCCGATTTTTATTGCTTCTCCTGACACTAACGGGCATGAACCACATCCACGTAACAATAATTTTGAGGACGAACTGGGGTTAAGTGTGCGCTTCTGTAATATTCGGAATAGGAATCGGATAGCGTGAACTCGGATTCGGACTGAAAACCCACTGAATAGTGCAGTCAGATAAAACTTAGACGGGCTGTGGATACAGTTAATTCTGTTCGGAAAATCATACAACGTAATATCACAAGCATCTAACAATCATTGGTCTATTCTTCGGTGTCCAATCGACAACGATATTGTTCATTTGGTTGCTTTCTTGCATTCAGCCAATCCGGTTGGTGCCACTTGAGACCACAGCATTGGTCGGTAAATCCGTCTCCTGATTGTTCACTTGGAGGCTGTAACGTGGTGCGTGCGTACTCGTTGCACGATCGTCACAGCTTCGTTACTATCACGTTTCGCTCCAGATAAATGTCGTTTTTCTCAACATCGATTTTTCCTGAAATTTGATGAACCGTTATAATGCCCCCGGATTCATCGTGTCATGAAATTTGCAAGTGGGCTTAGGAGACCTATACGGGGCAGAATGCGACACATGCACAAGTTAAGAGTTGGAAAATGATTGAAAATCGGTTCTCGTAGTTCGGATGAGCTGATTTCCATTTCGCCTGTTCGCCGAGCTTGGTAATGTGTTTGCAAGCACTTCATCACTAACCGAGTTGACATCATCATCAGTGCACTAATGATGTCACCTCGGCTGGTGATGAAACGTTTGCAAACAAATTACTAAGCTCGGTGAACAGGCGAAATGAAGTTCAGAGTTGTTTCGGGTAGTTCAAAGGATGCCTAGCTGTGCGGTTCATGACTTGGCTGAGCTCGAAAAGCATATCAATGAATAGACGGTTCCCTTTGAAGGTCAGTCTGCTGCATTTATTTTTTCTAGGTTCTATCTGAACCGAGTCATCTTGGGGTATTTGTCGACTGTGGACTTCAATGAATTTTTCGATAACTTCCGCACACATGTGAGAAAAAGTACATACTCTCCTCCCGCATTGTGACCGTTTACTGTAGCTATGAGCATGTGTGTATGGATTTCAGTAAGCGACTAAGCAATAAATTAAACGACATTAACATAGCAAACTGCTTTTGGTTCGTTTGAAAGTTGAAATATGTATTCTTTGAGGATCAGTCATGCATGAATCATGTCTGGATACCATTTGAACCAATAGATATCAATAGACATGCTGTACGGATTAAAACATTTGCGTGCCATAACGAACCGCTCAAAGTGAAAGTTTTATAATGTGAATTACTTACAAGTTCATGCTTCTCTTTTCCTTATCGGATATTTGCGCAAATAAAAATCGTTTCTCGGAAAAAAATGATAAATTGTCACGAGGGATGTCCGTTATGTATAGGGTAAATGAAACATGAAGTGAACAGCTAGTAAGCACTGGATAGCTGTTTCGACCTGGTTGGGTCTCATCATCAGTGCGAATCCACCGATCCAACTGGGGATCGAACCCGGGACCTCACAGATAAAACGGAAACATGATACCCTCTATTTAAAATTCAATCAAATCCTCTTATACTCTCATGCAACAATTATTCAGGTTTTGAAAGTTTCCAACCGAGTCATAACCCCGGAGGCTAGTGCTGAGATCAGCTAAGTATGATGCCCTTAACAAGCTGACAAACATGGGTTGTGGTATATCGTGTAAATGGGAACCGAAAAACGGTCTGAGCAGTTACCCGGTGACCGAGTGGGTAGCATGATTGCGTTATACCTGTGAGGTCCTGGGTTCGATCCCCAGTTGGGTCAGTGGATTCGTAACGCTGATGAGACCTAACCATGTCGAAACAGCTATCCAGCGCTTCCTAGCTTTTCAGTTCACGCTCCATGTAGTCAACACACGACGANAATTCATCGTTGGAATAACTTCATTCGAAAATCGGTCAGGGTTAAAGAGAATTCGGTAAAGTAGTGTAAAACCGAGGATCTATTTGACCCCGTACAGTTATCGAAAAGTATGTTTATTGTGACATCGGGTGGTGGGTGGGGAAACATATTTGCTCAAGTTTCGCTATTCAATATATATATATATATATATATATATATTTACTACCGGCTTGAAAACAAGCATGGTGTCAACGCAACAACAATGACAGTGAAGAGGATAGGTGGATTAGGATACAGAACATGGTGAAAAGTGGGTGAGACAGTATTCAATCACTGACAATAAATTGAAATCACTCATAAACCGAGGGAACTTTTATGGTTCATCCTGTCGGAACTCGAAGATAGCAATGTGGACAAAAACTGATTAGGAGTAATCCATAAATCCACATTTTCGAGAATTGCACAAATCGTTCTATAGGCCAAAGTAACAAAACATTGATAAGGAACCAACGATCCCGATTTGATGGTTAAAAATTAATTTATCTCGAGCAGGGAATATCCTCCTCCAAGGCTCGGATAACACTGCAAAAATTTCAAGACGTAATACAGCGGGTGGATAACTCGGATGCGTCTGGGGCCAGCTACCGTGGATGAGCGTGTCCACAGGTTGCGGAGATGAGAAGGGTCACTTATGCGGCTAACGTGATTAAGTGACCATTAATTCACGGAATAGGCAATCATTGGCTACGGCTGATGACGTGATCGGTCACTTAGCCTGGCAAGCGATCCCTCTGCACCAAAAAGCCGTCGTGAAGCAACCCTCCAACTCTGCCAATTCAGGCCTTCTCCTTTACCATATTTCCCTCGCAGGCAACACTCAACAGAGCAAGGATTAGAGATTCAAGTCAAGTCAGTAGTAGCTGACTCATCATCGAATACAAAGAATGAGTGAGACTGGGAATGGTGATGAATGATGATGTTTTCTTACGACTCTTCATAGGTTTCTCCATAGAAGCGAATTATCCTCAGGTAAAAGTAAGTTGCCTTAAAGTAAAAAGATATAAGTTAAAGTGGTCTCTCGGGGTGAGAAATAGAGGCGCAAATACGTTTTTCTACTTTCAACCAGCCCCATAATGGTCAATCTGTGTTTGTATTCATCCAACCCAGCTGTCTTACCAAACTTAAACATAAACGTACAAATAAACTCTGGCCAAAGGTGTGTAGAAATCGAAATGACGAAGATTCGCAAGGATATGATGTGACTGATTTTCGTTTTTCAAGTTATAGCTTGAATCCTGTTGGAGTTCTGGATAGCCCGAAAATAGCGTGGATGAGCGACGCAAGAGAAGATCGTGTAGTAATCGAATTAGGTGCGGATTACGGATGATAGTCGTAAATGAAGCACAGAATCGCACCAGCAATCGTACGCTGGAATCTCCCGTCACCGAAATGCAGATAAAAGGTCACAGAAGTAGTGATTCATTTATTGAGAGAAATAAATGGGAATAAATAATATGTGAATGGAAACATTTTGAGCAAACAGATATCAACTAATCGCCATCCTTGTTCTTCGAGTCGCACGGCTTCTGTTTAANTAAACAGCCTAGCTGCTGATCGATCGATACTGTTAGTCCATGGCCCAGTGTCCAGAAACTGGAACGCGTAGGCGCTTGTTGGCGGCATCTGGGATCGGTGACTCACCACAGATCCGTGTCACTTTCCGCGGACTTCCGTAGAGGAAAACTGCTCAGCCAATCACGAACCCGTAGTATCGTTCGGACGTATTAGCTTTGTCTGATTAATAGGAGGAAGTTTCGAAACCATCATCGGATATATCTATTGTGTTAGGACCGAATTCCAATCGCAATGCGAATGCACAGTATTGCCGGTAACCCGGTAACACGATATCAGAATGCACAAGACAGTATGCTGATTTGATCAGAGTGAACGACTTAATGAATGTTTGTGTGAATACATCGATCGACTGAACAACAGTCTAAAACGAGATTAAGCTGGCTCATGAACTAAACAGTTTGGAAGGATATTGGGTGATATCTGTCATGAACAACTGTATTAAATGATCGAACGACTATTAGGAACAGATGAACGAATACCCATGTGGCATCCCTCGGTCTCTTATAGAACGCGATACTCCACAGCGATCAACTGGCTTGGGGATGCAGTAGTACTTACGTAGAGCGCACAATGTAGGTTGATGGTTTGTGAAATGGCATTGACAGAACTGGTTAGTTGATTAGTTTCGGGGTGGATTATCACCGAGTTCGGAAATTTCAGTAGCGCGAGGTCGAACGTGACCGGAATGTCGGCAAACTACTCCATCATCGCCGAGCTTCAAGAGTTGCAATGTTCTCAATGGACGCGATCACTGCTGCTGGTTGCCATGTATAATGTGGGAGTCTTCTATAAACCGGGTCGGACTGATTATACAAGCGATCTTCAGTCCGACTTAGTTGAGCACTTAATTTGTCCTGTTGTCTTTCTACCGTTGCTCTGCGGGTAAGGGGACAGTATTAGTAACCTTATTAGGAGGGTACCACTGAGCATTAGTTGAACTGCGGATGGCCCACTAGTTGTTGTAGTTGTTCGATATGCAAAAATTACTCGGTCCAATTTGGTTTGCGAAGTTCCTCCGCTCTGTTCGAGAATGCCCTGTTTGACCATTTGAACTGCTCGCTCCTCCAAGCCGTTTGATGCTGCATGGTACGGAGTTGACCGAATGTGCAGTAATCCATTGTTGCGGAGATTTGTTCGAAAGTATACAATGAAAAGTAGTGCCCAATTTTCGGTGCAAATTGTTTTTTTCGATATCAAATGTGGTAAATGAGGAACTCATCTTAGTAACCGTAGTCTATGCCATAGTGTGACTAACTGGATGAAGTTCTATCCACTTCGAGTGGGTACCAATCATAATGTGGTACATGATTCCATTGACAGGGCGGAAAAAACTGCATGTATCCTCTGCCACGGCTTATCTGGTCCACGCCACAAATGATCAAAACCCCGAGGATTTTGACATAAATGTTTCTGGCATACATCAAACGTGCGTAATAAATCCTCAACATGTTGACAAATCCTTGGCCACCAACAGTAGCCTCATGGTAGGGCTTTCATTCAAGTAACACCGGGATGAGCATCACGCAGTTCGCGCTTCGGGATATGACTAAGCAGCTTTCGCAGAAAACATAACCGTCGTGTAAAGTGAGTTGATTTTTCCCTTGCCAGAAGGGGAATAGTTCATCCGAGACCGCCCTGGATCATCCTAAGAGTATAAATCATTTTACAGTGGAAATAAATGGATCACTGTTTATTGAATAATTTTGCTTTTAATTGGGATAGTATCCAGTTATTGCAAGAAATTAATCAATTCGGGAGGGTTCAAGCATTTTACCTCAGTATGGGAAGGCGACTTAACGCGTCAGCAGTTACTTTACTGGACCCTGTCATACGGTGCGATTCGTATTTGTAGGCAATTAATTGAAGTGCTCATCTCTGCGATCTTGGGGAGTATCACTGTTGAATTTCCTTCGTTTCGCCTACAAGGACTAACAGGTCTTTGTGATCGGTGTATATCTTGAACGGATGGCCCCAGATGTGTGAATAAAAATGTGCCATGGTAACAATGAAAGTCTAAAACTAGGTCAAGCTAGTCCATGGACAAGGCAGCTGGGAAGGACAACTGCATAATATGACTAGACGATCAACAGGAACGGATGGGTGAGTGCGTACGTAGCAAATTGGTTTTCGACTCTGATCCACAAGCGTCTAAGAGAAGTCAATTTATCGGATTTTAACCGGCGATTGATTCGCATCAGATTCACTTAGCTAGTTGAGCATGTTGACTGTGGGGTGTAGCCCGCAAAACGAAGCCATTAGAACTGTCCTGCGATTCATGGGACAGACTTTGTTAACCAAATGTTCCCTGCACTGAATAATTTGCAATCGCCGTCCAGTATTCAAACAACTGGTGCTAAAAACTAAAGTCATTAAGTATTTCCTTCTTCAAGCGAGTAGTGGAGAACTCGACGAAAAAGCCTTCTCCTCAAAGGTAACCAGAAATATCTGTTTACTGTCATTAAGGGCTCGGTTTTGGAAAAAAAGTATGAAACTCAATTGTCACAAATATCACCAAAAAACTCCAGAGATCACTGAGCTCATTCCATCATTTGCCCAAAGCGATCTTAATCAGGTCTGCTGTGTTGCATTCTCCACAAAACAAAATAAAATAGCCGAATGCGAGTTGAAACTCCTTCCGTCTTAGGAGTGCAGACATCACAGGTCGACATGTATGTTATTCCTGACGATTCAGAGCAATGTATAAACAGTTGTACAACCAGTCACGCACTGAGCCAAAGTTTGTGTATTGTCATCTGTCAGTTTGATTGCTATCCATATACTGGATCAAACCGGATAAAAAACAGATTGATCAAGGAAAAACTATTTCATTGTGGTACACCTGACTAGTGATTTGAAATGCATTGCTGACTCAAACACAGAACCCCTCTCCAAAGTTGTCACGTGATGTGCATTCTTGCATTTGACCAGTGATGAACTTTTACTGTGCACCGCCACCCGACAGAATGGAAGCTGCTCAAGGAGAGATCCAACAGGATAGATTTGGCTACCAGCATTGACATTTGAATTAAAGTATGAGTTGCCACGGTTAAGGAAGCGGTTTATTCGCAAAAGAAATGATGAAAGACCGTAAGAACGTAGTGGCAATCACGGAATCCATTAATACACTTGAGGCAACTAGTCAATTAGAATTCCGGCGTGATTCCTCTGCCCGTGATGTGTTGTTTTTTCTGTTTCCATATTTGATTCTATCAAGTACAGATCGGACGGATCATTATCATAGCTTATATTTCGACATCAGTGGCAGTACACGAAACAACAAAAATTTGGGACATTTCCCTTCTATCTATGATCGTCGGTTAATCCATCGACTTATGCGAAAAACCCCAAGAGACAGAAAAAGACAACCACTTTCAAGTATTTCAAATCATACAATTTTGACTTTGAATCAAACAGTATACGATTGGGGACGTCACCATGCATAGGGAGCACATCAACAATCGTCGGATTGAACCAAAGTTGTTTTTACAACATGATAGGTAAAAATGAACATTCCATAATTATAAAAACTGCTGTGAAAAACGAACATACTTGTAAGACACAGCTAGGCGATTGTGGGTGAATACAAAAACGTTATGAGGGAAGCAAAATGCAGTAATGTACCGTGCTCGTCATTCCTCGGCTCGCAGACAGAGATAGAAAAAGGACTTAAAGTTGGTTTAACAAACAACCGGTTTGGGTGGGTCGTTTAATCCTAGTGAGAGTAACTGATGGAAAACTTAAAGCGGAGTGACTGGACCGGCAAGTTGCGCAGAGCAAAAACCGTGATAGTAACGGTAGAAACGAGGCAGGGAGGGGAGGACACGCCAGCGAATCAATAGTTGGGTCCGATTACCAACAAGGTGAATAATATCATGCTATATAAAAAAACAAAGGGGGCATTATTCTTAAGTTTCAGTTTTTATAATCATTAACTGCACAGTTTCGTGCGCTGGTTTTGGTTGCTGTCTCAAGACAACCCGTTCGGATGAAGGAGCAAAGGGAATATTAGAATGTTTAAACCAGTGTCAGGGTGAAAATAGAGAATTCAACAGGACTAAGTTTTGCGAGGATGATGAGTAGATGCGCCAGCACTACCGTTTACGATATTCGGTCATATCAAGGTTACTAACCATTGATTACAATGATCCCAATGTCCCCATCCAGGAAGCCTAACGCCGTCTAGGCGAGCAAGTCTCATGGTCAGGATTTTCATACCCTCATGATCTGAGTTACGACCTAGGACTTTTTCCATATACTACGCGCCTCAGAAAGCATCGCGCCGTGACAATCTATCTGGAAACATTAGCAACACACACCCCGACCAAGGCCGTGTATTGATGTCAAAAAGTTGTTCAGTGGAGGACCGCGATACCTAAAACTCTGCGCCTAACCTCAGCATCACTTGTCCGCCCCCCCCCTCCTCATCAGACTCGTGCAATGCGGCGTAGACATCGGTGTTCGAACATGGACAATCTATTTTTATCCTGTTCTCGTAATGGCCAAGTCTCTGTACCATAAAGCAGAAGTGGCCGAATTAATGCAGCATATACTCTACCCTTCACGGACAGCCGGATGTTGCGACGGCCCCACAGATGCCACTGGTTGACAAATACCAATCGAGCCTTCTGTATGCGAGCTGACACTTAATCCGTGATGCGTCCACCGGGTGACATGTAGCTGCCCAATTAACCAAACTTATCCACTTGGTCTATTACTCCCTCAGTTAGAGTGAGGCCGGATGCTGGGCCAACTCCGTCTTGAAGCCAAACTTTACACTTTGAAGGTGCAAAGCCGCTTTCACGCCAAATAAGATAGAAATGGCAGATCTACGAAAAGAATGCCTGTGTTCTAGAATTTGGTGAAGAGTGAATGTGGTCGAGGATAGGGGATTAAACCTACATCGTCGTGACGGTGCACCGAATGAATTACTTGATCACTGATGAGGGCTGCGATCGGTGCTATGCACGTGGCCGAATGAAAGCCATATATCCAAAGGGTTCGCACAGGTGGATAGAAAGTACTGGATCTACGACCTACCGGAATATGTGAGAACATCAACTTGATGCAGAAAGGAAAAGTCAATGACTCAAATCAAAGACATTCTTTTATTCTGAGTATGATACATTTGATTGAATCTACTATGAGCATTGTTTTGTACATAACAGAATTTACAGGAATGACTGTTAGTGGTAGACGAGGGCACCTTAGAATTGGTTGACCAAGAACCAAGCACGCAGGAAATTTATGCACTGAGAGATACATTTTTTCAACCGACTGACAAAAGGAAACGAAGATAATTATCATGACCAAACCGAATCTGAGGGGCCTAATCAGTAAGCTGATTAGAACTAATGTGGTGGTTTCGTGATCACACACACATGAGTTTTCGTATTGCAGATGTGTTCTGTGCTTATCACTCGGATCATCGAGGTGTTCGACCAGGTTGGTGCAATCCTGGGGAATACATGGAAGAGAGCACAGAGGAAGCACAACGTTCGTTTTCTTCCACTTCGTCAATCAGACCGCTGACCATTTGCTCCGGGGTCAGTGGTTGATTCGATTCATTGTCGTCGGTCTGAGTGCAGGCGGATAATAGGTTCGAGATCATAGCAGAAGGATGAAATTCTCCACCCAAGCGTAGCAATTTGTCCGCATAAAGCTGTAGAAAAATACGCAGAAGAAAGAAAGGTTAATATCAATTATCATTTAATGTATCCACTCCCAACATTGATTTTGTGCATCGATATTAATTCTAGATCGCAACCTTTTTGATCATTTTGGACTCTAATCATCTGCATTATCTCAACTACTTTCTACATACTTTCGTTTGATTCAAGTCATCTACGAATACACCTGCCAATAATCACCAGTGGGCTATCACAACTTGACTCTTATCGGTATAACTTTCAAGTGATGGTAAAATTCTGGATTTTTTCCTATCTATTGTATCATTTCGATGTCTACAAGCATTCCTCTCAAAAGAAGATTAACCCATTTTACCATGAATAAAAACTATCAGATATTGAAGAAACCATCTAGATGCTTTAAAATGGCACTCTTTATGATGAGCCGCAGCTGGACTAGTGAATTCAGTATTTAGAAGATCTTCTGCTCAGTAATAAAGACAGTGAACTCAATTCACAGAACGCAGAGTAGTATACTTCTCAAGATTGCCAACAAAACCGACAAGGTATAGACTGGGGAAGTCATTAGGTTGCCTACTGCCAAGTAATGATCTTGTGAATATGCCAAGCTCGTTTGATGTGTGTGCAAGCACCACCAACCAACCCGTATTGGTGACGAGGACATTCGGCGACTCATAGCTACATCAGACGGAGAGGGACTATTCAGTTGTTCAGTGTAAGTGCCAGAGTCAAAAATACGTAAAGCGTATTTTCCTAACAATGAGATCAATCATTTTTGTCCAGTAATCCTTGTTACACACTATAGTGTAGAAACCTCTCCTTATGATAGTAAAATTGATGAGTAATTTATCAAAAAAAGGATTATACGAAATGCATGAAATATGAATGGGGCAATAATTTCAAAACGAATATTGAACTGAGGAAAGCAATAAACTTGTCGAGGGATTGAATTCTACATCTGGTGTCAGAATGGCGGTGCTGTTACACTTTTCTCCTTAAACGATCTCTCTACTCACTGTTAGTCAGTAGACACTATAAAAATCGTGAGAAATATTTATTACATCGGGTAAACTCACTTGACCTCTCGATGAAGACCAGGGATTATCGGCGAAGCAATTTCGCCAAACTAGAAGCGCACCAGCGCGAGCCATCAGATAAGCGTAATAACGGCCACCATAGCCAACTAGGTGACCAAAACGGTGAGGCCATGCGCACAGATGCTCGGGGCTGCAAGTAAGCCAATCTGACAAACCAGCCTGTTCCATCAGGTCAGCCAACACGTGCGACGAGGCGGGCATGGGACTGTTCCATCGCCCAGATGGTCGTAATGTGAGGTCCGGTGGCCCAGAATGCAAGAGTTGGTCTAATGAAGCGTATATAGTCTGAAGTTTGATAGAACGGAATGTGTTACAACCTAATGTTCAACAAAGGAGAATAAATGCTATCGCGAAAAATAAGGGGGAATCAAAACCAGATTAATGAAAATAAGTGCAGTTTTAATGCTAAATTAACATGCACCAATGGTGGTCGAGAGTAGCTGTGCCAACTCCCCAGGGAGATAAACGGATCGTGAGCAACTAAGGGATTGAGGGACGAAATTGTAGGATTGTTATGGATGAATGTGTATTGTGACGACAGGTACATCATGTTTAATAAAAGACGAATCCTTCAGTTGTTATACGGCCCGAAGGGTTCGCAGCTAAAAAAGTGCTGATTATTTATTGGTTTCCTTGAAAAGGTTGCTCGTAGGCTTTTTCCAATGTGGCTCAATTCGTTGTAGATATGGTCAATGAAGTTCTCGGAATTGTGATTTCCAAGTTTTAGTTGACCATTCCCAATTCTACCTGAAGAATAGCCACCATTGAGTAGTATGATTGCCCACATAACGTACAAGTGAATAGAGTGGTTTACAATAGATTTGCAGTCGAATGGTCTTAATAAGGGTTACCGATGAAAACGGAAACGATGACTGATTAGTAACTCCCTCCAAAATGTGTTATTGAATACCGCACATCCTTGTTCGAATCTACAGTTTCCACAGCTATTAACCTTAGGACATTGGTTTTCAACGGTCCTGGTTAATATATCTCGATTACACATTTAGTTGAATAATGAGGAAGGAATAAATCGAAGAGCGTAAAGCGAAGCACGCTGACAAAGTAAAGATCCGGAAAGTAAGTAAACCAGATTTGAATGATGAAGAATACCCATGGCTACATTGAAATGTCTGGAAGGCGAAACGAGCTGTTTTTCGGCCATTCAACAACTGATCGATAAAAATACACAGGGTTTGTTCGACATTTTAAATACAATTATGGAGTTCGGGAACTCGTACAGAATTTCAAGAATTTCCTAGACAACGCACCATGGCATATCGGGCTTCGGGATCACCACGTACTCCTATCGATGCAACCAGTCGGGTTACACAAGGATCGGTGCTGGTCCTTATATTTTTCTACATATTATAAGCGATATAGCAGACGTTCTGGGACAACAAATAGCAGTTTTCCCGATAATATCACGATCTGCAATACAGTGACGGAACCTGACACCTTACTGATACATCAAGGAACGTTACTTCTAGCTCTATAACGAAATACAAAAAAATGGAACCGAATACAAAATACCGATATCCAGGGTGATCTACTTTCATAAAACT
>UZAN01041365.1:7814-29238 GCA_900618425.1 Echinostoma caproni | reverse complement strand
CAACAGGTCAGTGACCGAATAATCAAAGTATTACATATAAACTGGTGCTTGTGATTGCTATGCACATGACAATCTTTTCCGATAGTGAATGGAAATGCTCAGTCGCAGTCGGTGTCGTGCTTTTGGCGCTCTACGATTCTGGATCGATTTATGATCAACACTCTATGATTGTCTGCACTCACGATGGTTCCTATTCCCTTCGGAGAACGCTAAGAATCGCGGTGATGTACACCCTTCCTTTGAAGGAAAGTTGGATGTCATGGCGGCGCCACAGGTGTCGTAGGTTGGTGAAAGCTGCGTGTCAGACCACAACTCACTAAGCCAGCAGAATGCAGAGCATTCTTGATAAGCGACCAGTGCTGGTTAACGTCATCGGGTGGGGTTGTTACTAGCTTTTCAGCTAGCGCGTTTTGGAAGATAGTTAGACAAGCTGATTTGGACCGCTTATCACAGTCTAACCGGCGTTTCGTGCGTTAGATGGGGACGTCAATCGGATAATGGAGCTGGAATCTTGAATGCAGCACACATCGATGGCTAGGGTTTCGAGCGTACGAGCTAACCACGCCTGTTGTCCTATACGCATCAAAGTACGCACGTTAAATGTAGCTAGTTTGAGTGCGCATTGCGGATGAAGAAGAGCTTCAACTGGTGGAGGAAGATTCAGTGAAACTTGGACGGTATTCGAGGCAGGACGCGAGAGAAAAGGGACGGAATTTCCATCGGAGGCACAACTGGAAGTACGATCGTCTGAAGATCTTGATAAGATTGGGGATGTTTGAGGGGGTGAATGTGAGGTGTATGAAAAGCTAAAAAAGGAAGATGCGCACGGTGTAAAGCGTTTCTCATGCGCGAGAACTGAAAGAGTGAGTTGTTGATTAAGTTGAAGTACATTGTTTGCGTTGTGGGCTGTTGTACTACTTGGTCGCCCAGTCCAGAGTAGGTCTTGTTCGAGGATGCACTCTAGCGTTTAAGCAACCAAGCGCGAGCCACAAGGCAGCAGTATTGTTCCAGATAAGCCGGTTACCGGTCGGTTGGTTCATTCGCCTTCTCTGGATGACCTTGTCGGGTTGATGGAATTCGATAAGGGGACAATGGCCGTATTCAGTGGCGGGCCACATTCACCACATCACAGCGCTGTCATAAGATACATGTGGTGTTTAGTGTGGAGAACCCTTGCCAAAGGGTAAACCCACCACATCCTCGAGCACTGCCGCTGATCGTCTGCGACCGCTTATTCAGTGAGAATAAACCCACCTTATTCACAGTTAACCGCCAGTTAGCGGCCGTTCCCCCATCCGCGACTTTGGGACGGGTTCGGTAGCAAAGAGCTCTGCTCTTGTCGTGCATGTTAGCGACGGGTCGTTCATGCGACGGAAGGCCTTACTTTGAGCCCCACGAATAAGAGAAAGAGGCGGAGGAAGTTCCATCCCACACATAACTGCAGCATTCAAGCGTCGGGCGAATCTGGACTTGATGAAGCGAGAGGTGAATGGGGATGAAGAAATGTCTGGCTCGTTAGAGGAAGCTGATTTTGCACGCAGCGCGGGAGGCAAACAGGGGAATATAAAGAGACCATAAGAGAGAAGAAGACAAGGAAGGGATTGCATGAATCAGTGGAACGGAGTTTTCGAGTTAAAACTGAAGGGAAAGAAGAAAGATGCTTACTCAAGAGAAATTGGCATAAATGAAGTTTTGCTGGCATCGGAAAGACCACGGTTGCGACAACCTCAAGCAGAAATAAGGCCCAGATCAGAATTTAGGGGGAAACTGAGGGAGGGGCAGTCGTCAATAATGCTGGAGTTAGCGATACCTGGAAGGGAATAGGACGATGCAGTGTACGGTAGCATCCCTGGCAAAGGGGAGTAGGATTTGAAGTTAAAGAAATATAAACCATTAATAAACATTAGAAAAAGCGAGAGTACAGAACCTTAGGAAACATCAACATTCACAGGCACGGAACGTGACATGGTCCGATCTAATCGAACGGAAATGCTGCGGTCCTTGAGATAGGACACAAGTTCCAGAGGAAAGCCAAACTTGGGTAGTTTATCCAGTAGACTTGCATGCCAGGCACGATCGAAAGCTTTCAATATATCGAATGACACCGCATGGGTTTCCCTGTGGTTGTGAAGTGCTGCTGACCATGTACGTGAAAGGAGTGCCAGAAGATCACTCGGATCGATGGGATCGGAAAACGCACTGATGGTCGCTAAGCTCCATATTTTGCTCCAGGTGGCGGCAGAGTCGATCAGCAATGACTGATTCCATAACGTTCGAAATAACTGATGTAAGAGAGATTGGGTGGTAGTTATTTGGGTCTGAGTGGTCGCTGCGTTTCGGGATGGGAAATATTTCTGATATTTCCTGAGGTTAGGAATAGTTCGGAAGCGAAAAATAGAGAGAACAAGCGGCGTAGGAGGGGGGTCAGTTTTGGGGCGCACATTTTGAGGACGATGGGAGGAATCCCGTGGGGTTCAAGTGGCTTGAGTGGGTCTAGTGATAAGTTTCAGTTTCAGTTTGTACAACCATTAACCATGCACTCTCATGCGCCGGTTTTGCTTGCTGTCTTTCGGCTGCCTATTTGGATGATTATAAAAAGAAAGAAAGGAGGGTTGAAAGTAGGATCAAGGAGAAAATTTAGGATCTCAGTGGACTAACGTTACAGAGAAATTGACAAGATGCACGAACGCCATTGTTTACGACACTCGGTGATAAGTGGATGTAACGTATCTTTCTGGTGGAAATGAGTGCTGTGAAGAGATGGTTCGCTATAGGGTATGTGGAGGGTTGAACGAGTGATTCGAATAGGGTAGAACTGGAAGTAAAATGCGACGCAAAAACTTCAGATTTTTCAAGCAGGTCGGACAGTAAGTCGCCAAATGATTTAAGAATGGGTGGGAAGTAAGTGGAACATAAATTAAGGGAAAGTATCTCAGAAATTGACCAGAACGTCCGATTTCCAGAAAAAGCATTTGCCACCCGTATTGCTTTGCGCTCAACAAAGTGCTGCATAGCTTTCTGTATGATGATTGTACAGTTGTTGCGTGCATGCAAGAACCCCCGGCGCGAGCGGTGGAAGGTGAACGATGCCAGTGGAGGAAGGCTGATTTCTTTTCAGGAACAGCGCGACAACAGACGTGGTTAAAGCATTCTGGAGAAAGAGGCTTGCCGGATTTAGTTAAATAAGGAATAAATGGGTGCATGCTTTGCAAAATAACTTCGGAAAATTTCGAAACGAAGATGGAGAAATCGGTGGAGAAGCAACATTCTTTTCAGGGTAGGAAGCCAGAAAGTTGAGGAAGTTGCACCAATCAGCGAAACAAAATCGTCACAACGCGCATCGAGAATTGGGAGGGACAGTCGAATAGATAACTTGACTAGAGAGCGAAATAAGACAATGGACCGATGAGCCCAGGGAAGGAATCGGGGCAATATTTGAAAAATAATTGTTTTGGATATGAGGACAAGATCGAGGGTATTAGCGTGGTCGCCAGCACGGTCGGGGATACAGGTTGGGAAACCCATCAGTTGGTGAAGGCTGTTTCATGAGGCAAATGATTCTGGTTCACATCCAAAGGGAGATGTCCCTAAAGAGTGCANGAGTGCAACGGCCATTCCCTGTTACGGAGGTTGAAATCACCCGAAATTTTGAACTGAGCTTTGGGGTCTGCTTCAACAATGTTCTCAATGTTTGCCGATAAAATGTTAAAGAGCGAGAAATCATTTCTATTTGGGGAACGGTATACAGTGCAGAAATAGTGATTGAAAGAAGGGAACCAAAGTTTCAGCCACATAGTCTGGAACTCGCGCTTGGTGAGATTTAAGTGAGATGGGGTAGAAGACCTTCAAACGATGGATAATGGCGTAAGTACCTGATTTGAGGATGAATGAAGTGTGAAGAGAATAATTGGGAAACTGACGATAGATGGCGTCTGTAGAAGAAGGTTGTGTTTCGAATAAAAAGGTAGAACGAGAGGGAAAGTGGACTGAAGAAATTGATGTATAGAATCAATATTGTGGCTCCAGCCGCGAAACTTCGTGGGTGCGATTGTTGAGTGAGAGTGCGTTCGAGAAATTATCTTGTTAGTTGCAGTATTCATACTGAAATGAGAGGTAACCGGCAATCTGGTCCCGGAACTTGGAGTAGTGAATCATATAAGACCCCCACGGCTAGGTGGTGGTATAGACCCGGACAACGGCAGAACCGTCTATCATCACTAAGTTATACAGGTAATACGGTTATTGGGATCACGCATATAATCCTGTTCCCATATGTTGACTGCACGTCAGACGATCTGTTTTGTAAGTATCACATGAAGTCATAACTTGCACTTGTGGACGGCCAAACAAGAAATTTAGTCAGCACATTCACGCAAATCCTTCATTGGGACTTGTACGGCGCAGGTGTAGGCCGGAAAAAAACTTCACCCAATCAGCGGTAAGAAGAATTTGACAATATATTGGTGGGGTTCTGTTACACACGAGTAGTGGAGGATTTGACACAATTACATAACACATTTCATCTAGTACATAGTAAACGAAGGAGGAACTGAAAGGCTAGGAAGCACTTACTGTACAGCTGTTTCCACAATGAAACTTTTTTTTCTTTTTATTTGTTTGGTACAACGTTTGGCCTCAGACGTGTTATATATATATATATATATTCGATTAGGTTCAGTTGCAGTTGCAGTTTTTACAATTGTTAACGATGGAATTTAGTGTGGCGATTTTGATTGCCGTCTGCACAGTTGGATGCACATTTGGATGAAGCAGTAAAGGAAAGATTGGAATGTTGAAAATCAGAGTTCGAGTGAACTTAGAGAATTACAAGGGGCGGTGGTGGCTAAGTGGTAACGTCACCAAATTATCACCCCGAAGGAGGAGAGTTCGAATCTCACCACCACCGCCTGACTTTCCCCATTTGCACGTTGTATGGCAGCCCTTTGATTGACCGCCTCCCTCTACCTGAAAATTGTGTCATTGTGTATTCAATAAAAGGAAGTAAAAAAATGAAGAAAAGAGAGGGTCACGTTACTGCTTGACTGGAAAAAAGTTATCACAACTGGTGATTGGAAAGTTTCAAACTCCACGACTTCTCCGAGATATAGATAGAAAAATGCCTTCCATGCAGTTATAATTCTTCGAAGAATGCATGGATGACTTCTACGTTATTTCACAGTTGGCTGTCCGATGTCAACCGCAAAATGGTTTCTCAAAGGTGCTCTATTTTACTAGTTATGGACAACGCCCCTTGTCATAACCAAGCCGCAGTATTCTCCAACGACAAGTTGGTACGGCTGCTTGCGAAATGTTCTTCAATGTTACAACCAATGGATCAGGGCTTTCTCAAATGTTCAAAACATTTACTGGAGTATGTTTTGTCTTTGATCGAAGATAAGCAACTTATCTTGAGAGCCAAGGTGGACATTCTCATGAGCATGCATCTGGTCAAGAAAGCTTGGGTATCTGCGCACCGCAAGTGCTGATCAACGCTTCCATGAAAGCTGGGTTCAAATCCACATTGATTCAGTTGGTGATGCAGTCATCAGAGGATAAATGCCATTTGATCGAGGACTTTACTCATCATGTGTCTATTGATGACCGCCTTTTTGAAGAAGANAGAAATAGCCTGCTTGTAATTTGATGATGAAGTGAGTTATTTAAAAGATGTGCAGAAGTTATTGGATCAGTTGTATATTATGGTGGACGTCATATATAATCCATTCTGTGGTTAGCCTAACATTGCGACGGAATGGAGAAATATCTAAAATTAATATGGGATAATTGGGTCAGATAAAGTTCCCCTGGAGAAAGGTAGATAGTTTCGGGATAACTAGATACGTAGAACTGAAAAATGGTTGGATACCGCCTGCAATGTATTGATATTAAGCTGAGGGCGTCATCAAACATTTAAATTTCTTCGATTCATAAAGGATATGCAGGTCGGTAGATCTAAATTCCCGTATAAATAAACAGTTTATAATTATAAACATTGGAAACAAATAACGGGATTAACCTAAATTTCATAGATCCGGTTTATTTTGTCACAAAACTGTCGACCCATTTTTATACTACTTATTAGCATCTACTACTATTTACCCTGCTTTATCGCAGTTCCTAGAATTTACCCACTTTTTCGAATTCACGAAGGGTGCAACATAGCACGAGATAGGCTGTATATTCATTAAAAGGCAGTGCGTATCTCTCGATTCAACTGAATACCGAGTTCGGGACCTCAAGGGTAGACCGCAAACATATTGCTCGCTAGACTACCGGGCATGCTGAAATGAGCGCTGTAATGGCTTAAATAGGCTTGCAAATATGGATCGGGCTATAGCTCAACCCATACACTGTGTATCGAAAAAAATCAAAAAGTCTGATCAGCTGATCGGTGGTCAAGCGGATAGGATGCCTGTGTTCTACATGTAAGGTCCCAGGTTCGATCCTCAGTTAGGTTGGTGGATTAGCACTTCGGATGAGACCCAGCCAAGTTAAAACAGCTGTCCAGCGCTTCCTAGTGTTTAGGTTCGCGCTCAATTCAATCCGTACATAACTAAATGCGCCATATAAAATGTCAACTTCGAACGTGGTCAAGCAGAAATGGCAGGAGCTATGCGTCCAACCTCATTTGAATTGAAATAAAAACCAAACTACAAAATGGATGATTCGACAAACGGTCTCCTCACTGACCACTATCCACGTATTAGGTAAGGTGATAATATGGAAAGTCGGGCTATTTCCATCACATTCGATTTTTGAATTCAAGTTTCTCTTCCTGTCGATCAACGAAATGATTTCGTGTATATTTTGTAAACAGTGCTCTAATTTTGTAAAGGAAGCTGTAAATCGGTTAAACTAGTATGTATAAATAACTAGTTTCATTACCGCTGTCGTGTGCCAGATTACGGGTGCAAAATGAATTAAAAATGTCTTCGGACGGTGAACATTCATGAAAAGAATTTCAAACTAAACCGTATATAATCATGATCCTAAAAGTGGCAGCCTTGTAGGGAATTTCGATACCGCCTGAGTAAGTACCTTGAGTATCTCGCGATGATCTTATGAAAGTTTGCCACCCCAAGTTCAAGGGGTAAGTTTACCGGTATCGTGACTGTGCTTCACCTTCTCTATCGTTTATCAAACGAATATGCAATTAAAGAAGAATAAGTTGTGAGCGGAATTATTTTTTATACTGACTCAAATGAGATCAAGGGGAAGGCAGCAAACAATCTTACCGTGTTCCCGTAACATGTTGATATCGTGTCCGAGCGACCATGGAATGCAAAGCGTGACCCCACTCGTGAAACAGATTCTCCACTTGACCCAATGATAGTAACGGAACTGAAACACTTCCAGTTGGAGGGGCCAAGTTCAGTTGGAGCGTAATGATTGGTGGTTGGTATTGATTACCCGGAAGTTGACGCCCGCCTTGAATTGTATAGTGGCAGTCCTAACATCATACGCGTCAAGCAGAGTAATATAAATCACTGATTAAGATAAGCAACAGAAAATACCTAATAGTTAAATTGAAAAAGTGAGACCATCAGAGATGAAGAGAAGTGTGACCTCGATGGACTCTTATAATACTGTCGTGATCTGTGCAAGAGTTGACCTCCAGTCACCAAGCTCACGGCGGGGACAATTTTCCTTACTGACATTGTCACTGGACTTGGTAGTGAAAAATCATTATTGGCAGACAGCGTGCAGCTTGTTCTCAATTACAACGTAGGACTCCGATGAAAGACCAAATGCAAAACTCGACAAAGGGGAGACTTGTCGGTTTAGAATCGTGAAGACCAGCGGAAATTCACTCTAAAACGAACATAAACCCGAATAACAGGCATATCTTACATGTGTTTTCCACATGAAAAAATTACCGAACTCATTAGTTAACGAATAAATGAGTACAAACTATTTTCATGAAGAGGGCACTCAAAGAGCTACCATATGATACAACGAAATGGAGAAATTTCATGTGAGTAATGGAGGATTTGGTTAAATTTTAAATGGGAATTCGTCGTGTGTATAGCAAATGAAGCATGAACTGAAAAGCTCGGAAGCACAGTGCTTCATTTGCTATATGCACGACGAATTCCCATGTAGAATAGAGAAAGTCAGGTGGTGGTCATGGTGCGGTTTGGACACACACGTCCTACGGGACGACAAGTGTATGAAGTATGATCAATCTGAACCGACAGTTATCTCTAGCCGTGGATTTAATGAAAACACACAACACGTTGAGTGCGTACTAATTTTGAAGATTTATAGAGGGCAGATAAAATGACTTTGTTTGGCGATAAATCTAAAGGACTATCAAACATACACACATTTCGATGTTCAAAAGAGATTATTGGATTAGTCAGCTGCAAATTGTTAGATAGAAGCGCGCACATCAATCCACCCACTGCATTTCTTCGAGTTATGTCTCAGTTGGATAGTTGCCCCCAGGGCGAATGCTACTTACGTACGTCAGTTTGTCTAAACATGCATGTAGAATTCATAACGACAGTTGTATATATATACATATATATATATATATATCACATCTAAGGCCAGACTATGCCAAACAAATCATGGTACAATAATCTTTATGAAAAAGAAAGACGTTCCATGATTTGCAAGTGGGCTGAATACTGCCAGATTACCCAGGCTAAACCAGGCGAAGTTTCTTGAGAAATCCACAACCGGAGAGTTTGGTTAGCCAAAGCCGCAAGGCAGCGGGGCAGTGTGCGAAAACCGCAATCTATTGGAGACCGGCGTCCAGTTCATCGGATCATACGCCCTTTGGACAGCGTCAAATGTCCAAGGTGCCCAATACACTTCGATGCCCAATCTAGACGGTGACCACTGCCACAACTGGGAAGGTATGTGTGGTTCGTACACCTTTTCTTGGTTGGTTTGGGATCAGGGTTTTTGGACAACTCCCATAGGTGAACTACCAGTGGTCCACCAACCCGGTAATACCTCCGGATGTAGACTTTTTATCTGCTTACTTGATGCACATGATATTTTTAAACCACTCAGCATTTGAGTAGTATTCCCCGTAGTTCCCTCAGTCAACAGGCTGTATGCTGATAGGATGTGTGATGAAGTCGAATCAAATAAACAAGAATTCTGTTAACTACATATATGCGTTGTAATTCGTGAAACGGAAGGATTGGTTCAACAATAAAGCTACTAGGGTATCGTGTGATTTGACATGTGCAGGAGTTCGGGTAGTCATCCATTGACGGCAAATAGAGTCGATAGGCATGCGACACATCACTGGTTAGAAGAACTGCATTTGATGGTAAATAAAAATCGAGTTCAATTTACTGTATCAACACAACAATGCATTCGTATTACGACTAAAGAAACAACGAAAGTTAAAGACAAAGTTAACTACCAACTCAATTCCCGGTAATATAGCTCATGGTTAACCTGAAATCTGGTGAACAACGAAACAATCATCGCAGACAACTATTTTGTAGTTACCAGTAAAAACTGGCAGAGAAAGTGTTTATATTCGATCTAACGGTTTCACCAACCTACGATCGCAGGACTTTGTTTCGCAAAGATTTCGATATCCAAAACACCACTTTTCAATACCATTTTCGGATACATTTAGACTTTCATTTTGATTTGTCAAATTGTTTTCTTCTAAATTAAGAAACCGTCACTTTGAACTGAGAAACTCACTTTGAATTAAGAAAGAAACGTTGCGGTCGAATCCGCTTCCTTTCAGCGCACCTCATTGGTCAATTGATCACACACTTTTTCTACCCTCGAATTGAATACGTCTTCTCACGCTCTTTTTGTGTTGAAATGAGGCAGACCTCAGTCGTGCATCTTGTCGAGCTCGCTGACGGACGTCAAATCGGTGAAGCCGTCTGATTTACGCTAATCTGGACCCCACTCGATAAGCACAAAGAGTGACGCACTGTTTCGTGTGCGCTTGAGCTGGGCCACAGTTGGTCACGTGAATCATGGGTCATGCTCGATCAACGTATTCGCTTCGACATTGACGAAGACTAAACTAAAACTTATGATAAGAAGAGACCTATGCGGGTGCGGTATAAAATAATTTTTCTTATCCACTTCCATTTAATTTTTCATTATGTTCCGAGGCCGGTACAACTGTGTTGACAACGGTGTGTGCAAGCGAATTGTTCAGGCTTTCGAAGAGGGACAGGATTGGCGTGTTGTTGCGAGACACAATGGAGTGAACTATAAAACCGCTTACAAATGGGTTAATGCTAAGCAACTGTCATACGAATGTCAACCGAAAGGCGGAGGAAAGAGAAATACTTTAAATGATAAGGAGATCGACGAAATGATCACCTGGTTGGAAGAAGACCTCACAATCACATTGGGGTTGTTAAGGATCCGAATTAAAGCGGAGTTTTAGAAGGTGTCACGCACAACAGTTGGAAGTTGTTTAGATTGCCGGCTAACTACAATCAAGAAGCTTCATCTCATTCCACCTGGAATGAATAATCCAGAGACAAAGGTGATTCGCCAGCGGTATGCTCTTCAGATTTTGAAGCAGACCAAGAAGGAGGTTGTATTTGTCGGATTGGTGAAACAAACTTCAACCTCTTTTGCACCAGGACAATGGGTTGGTCTAACAACAGTCGCGGGAGAAACTTGCATCTAAACCGTGCCATGACTGTGTTGGGAATGGTATCGTGCAAGACCAAACGAGGAGCATATCGGTGGGACGCGATCAGTGCTTGATCAGCTCCGTTAAACAGTACTGATTAAGCAGATCACTGTCGTTCGCGACAATGCTCCCTGCCACAACATACTGGAGGAGGTATTCACTGACAGTAAGTATCGTGAGGTAAAGCTACTGAGAGTGCCATCATACTTGCCAATGCTCAATCCAATTGAGCATATGTGGAGCTTGATTAAAAGCAAAGACAAGCGGGATTTGAGTGATACTTATCCGAGCCTCCTTCGAAGGGATCCTGAAGGGATAAACAGTTAAGCTGATTGGCGAATGCAGTTATTGGAGCAGTCAGTTGCAAAAGCGACGTCGTCGACTCTCGATTCTCATTGCGTTAGGTTCGTGCGACATTCGCAGACATTTTACATGCCTCCTCTTGACGATGAGGACATGGAAGACCACTGAGATTTGTTCAAACAGAGAACGTAAAACTGCCTTTTTCAGGGCAACCAAAGATTGATTTTGTGAT
Source organism: Echinostoma caproni (assembly GCA_900618425.1). Classification (NCBI taxonomy): domain Eukaryota; kingdom Metazoa; phylum Platyhelminthes; class Trematoda; order Plagiorchiida; family Echinostomatidae; genus Echinostoma; species Echinostoma caproni. The sequence continues at coordinate 18,061 of UZAN01041365.1, read as the reverse complement.
TGTTTATTTAATTTTTTGACTTATTCACTTTTGTATTTCAGTTACAGTGAATGATATGAAACGATTCTGATGGCAGCGGGTATACTGCATCCTCTCAAAGTTCACTAATCATCAACGATTCTCGATAGAATGCATTAGAGCAGTCTGATTCCTAACCGCAAGCTTGTAAAAAATTCCTCTGTAATGTTTTGTACTTTGTGTATGCAGCAATACTTTTACACAGGGCCAACGACAGCAGCATACTGAGGTCTGCCTCATTTCAACACAAAAAGAGCGTGAGAAGACGTATTCAATCCGAGGGTAGAAAACGTGTGTGATCAATTGACCAATGAGGTGCGCTGAACGGAAGCGGATTCGACCGCAACGTTTCTTTCTTAATTCAAGGTGAAAGTTTCCCATTTCAAAGCAATGGTTTCTTAATTCAGAAAGACGGTTTCACAAATCAAACTGATAGTTTCTGAAATCCACGTTAAAATGGTATACATGCAGTACTCTGAGAAATCGGTGGATGCTCTTCCGCATTTATTTCGAAATGATGCGATGCTGATAAAAAGTGATTGCTTATCTCCCGTTCTCGGTAAACGGAGGACAACTGTTGCGCGTGCGCTTAGTTCGCTATATTGCATATCGCTCATGAATATCAAGTCCTCTGGCTGTACCTTTGGAGTTGTGCATGATTTGTTCTGGAAAAGTAGGGCTCTCGTTTTTACATCGACCGCAAAAATTAGAAACAATCAGTACCACCAACGTCATGTTCCACCATTTGTACTTTCATTTCGGCGTGTAGCCGTTGTTGAGAGATGAGATTACTTAGACTAGATAAGAACGGGAGAGCATATCTGTGGGATTACGAGTTGCACTGGGCGTACGGTATCGCATCTCCCGTAGGGTCACAGAAACAGAAGAAGCAGCAAAGAAACAGAAATAACTCACTTGGGCAAGTTTCCCCGGACGATCCAAGAGATCGCAGTAAACAATTCCCACCGGTTTGTCAGATTTAGCTGATCCGTGCGATCTGGATTTGGCGTAAACAACCACTTTGGTCACACTGGGATGCCACACTTCACCCGGTAGAGTGGGTTCCGCGCGAAGTTGCAAGCCGAACAGACAATCGGCGAGCTGGCTAACACCTTCCATACAGGCACCAAGTGAAAAATAGTCAGCCAATTCCTGTGACCAGGGGGATTGAATGATACAGATGACCGGTTTAGCATGAAGTAATTAATCTAAAACATTTTAGAAGATGCACCGTGTTCCTCAGTTGTTTCCCGGAAAACGGATAACTATGTTACTTGCCGCCTGCATTTTTGTAGACGTGTGAGCGATAGGGTTGAGCGTCGTAAACAGTGCTAAACTTGGGCTACATTAATGCCCATCCCCCTTGACATGTTTTCAACATTGCACTGTGATTTGTTCGGTACCGTTTGGAATCAGACACGTGTGAAATAAACGCATACATCTTTTCCTCTACTCCTTCATCCAAATGGGCGGCTAAAAGACAGCAATCAAAACCGCCGGATGAAAGTGCACGTTTATTGGTTGGTGACGAAAAACACAATCAGATTGCAATTCAGGCAGATCAGACACATATTAAGGGGTTCATGGAGAATACTCCACATGTTAAGCATTGTGTTTCACTGAATACAGGTTTGACTAATCATTATTCTAGATCATTTTGGTAGTGTTGTGAGGCACTACTCATAGTAGTATGCAAAGTAGTGCTGTTGGCGGTTTCCTTCAACAATCAAAAATCAATAAGACCATCGAGGGCGCATTGCTGTGTCCCAAAGAATAACTAGGAACTGCCCCCAGTCAGTACCCGGTGTGCCGCCGGGAATTGCGATGACATGTTTCAAATGCGATTTCTGTTATATGTATGCCAAATTAGTGATATTCCAGCTGCAATCTGCAATAAACAAATTTCCTCGACCGGGCAGCGCCTTGTGGAACTATAACAGCAGTAATGAGTCCTTTGAGAAGACGGCACATGAACCCAAAGGTCGGAGCATACTATGAGAATGAGGAGAAACAAATTAGATGAGAATAGTGAAACCGACTCCTAAGGCGCAATTATATCCTTTAGTGTATTAAACCATGGACAGAGCGGATCCCGTGAACGATGACACTCATTAACTAAGATTTTTGAATATTATAGTGAAGTCAGGAATGGTCAGTCACTGATTGGATTTCAACCACTATCCACCTTGGCAAATATATAACGAATAGGAAACCTACCCTTTAAGGAGGCATGTGTAATACCTGCCCAGTGAACGGACCCGTGCGAGGCTAGCCTCGGCAAACTCAAACCGTAAGCCTAGTCCCCGTGTTCCTGATACGGTTGTCTTACTAGACCAAGACACTAGTGTTTAATAGAAGTTGCTTAAAAAGCAATAGGTTTAGTGAATAGTCTGAGTGTAATTTTACGTTTCTGTAATAAAGTCAGTCAAATCGTAGCAGCATAAAAACGGTCCTTGACGGATGAGCAAACGACAAATTCAAAATGCAGTTGGTCTGGATCGGGAAACAACAAACCAATGCACTGACCACGTGACGACAGTCTATTCGAAATCCAAGAAGGCATTGGAATGGCTGAGTAAACCTCACGTGAATAAAGAGGCAATTTAAGACATCTGCTATGAAAGTGAACCCATTGTGGTTGGTCAAGACACTTGAGCGACTTGTGCAAACCACAATGAGATTAATCCTCTAATGGTACGATCATTTTTCATTTTTACAAGACAAAACACAGTAGTGTTGGTTTGCGCCCATAAAAGTCATCCACAAATCGATGAAAACGCTTTGACAATATACCGTTCTTTAAGCGTTTTCATTCACCATTGAGCGACATTCGGTTAAGTAAGGATAAGTCGGTTTCATGGATTAATCCATGATGAACCTTCGGGGTGAATTACAAAGTGATATTCCCAGAACCCCTTACGGTTGTTTCTTCTCCAAGGATTAGTCTGATTGTATGAGAGTAATGGAGGATTCCATTTGTTTATGTCATGAATTCGTCGTGTAAATGAGGTGTGAGCTGAAAAGCTGGTAAGCACCGGACAGCTGTTTCGACCTGGTTGGGTCTCATTAGCAGTGCGAATCCATCGACCCAACTGGGGATCAAAACCGGGACCTCACAGGTAGAACGCACTAGTTCACAGGGCAGCTGATCAGATCATTTCTCCTTTTGGATATACGCGATATAGCACAACCCAGTTGGGTCGATGGATTCGCCCTGTTGATGAGACCCGACCAGGTCGAAACGGCTGTCCAGTGCTTTCTAACTTTTCAGCTCACACTTCATTTACACGACGAATTCATAATATTGGTCTAATTCTTAAACAACTAAGCCATACCTGTAAGGAACCAACTATGTGATACAAACGGTAACAGAAGAGAATGCTCCAACTGAGGTCACTCGGTCGAAGAATGAACTTACTTCATGGTGAATAGATGACCGTCTAAGCGCAATCAAATATGGTACATCCCAAGGAGATAAATGTACAGAACGTGTTTCTCCTGCCGATTTGCATTCATCGTGATCAGGAATATCGGAGAACGGAATTAGTTGTTCTTGTGCAGTCTGGCGAGCTAGTGGGGATAAAAGATTTGTCAACTGGTTGAGGAACAATCCGACGCGATCAGAAGTTTCAGCCAAACTATGTAGCGTGGCACGATCGGCGAAACTGGCGAATCCAGCAGACCTGAAACGCACGCGCACACAAACACACACACACACAGAGAGAGAAAGATTGCTGGCATTGAAGCGATCTGTTTAATACCTTCAGAAAGAGCTCGACAGTGAGTTTTACGAATATTGCGGATCAATAGATCTACGCGACTGGCTGAATATTGCAACAAAATGGAACAAATGAAAGAACTAAGTAAGGACGTCTAATACACTATCGCCCTCAGAGTCAGACACAGAATAAGTCCTAAAAGTCAATGATACGGCAAATGGATGAACTTGGAGGAGGTAGTTAGACTGTAACCATCTGTGATGTGATTTTGATAGTCTCATGTTTCCTCATCTCATTTACATCAGGATCAATGTTTTCCATTTAAGCTCATGTTATCAGAGTGTCCGCATACTCCCCGGCTGAGTATCGCAAACAGTGGCGCTTGTGCGACTATTCATTGTCCTTGCAAACTCAGTCTATGTGAATTCCTTGTTTTTTCTTTCACTGCGCCTTCAACATTCCAATCTTTCTTCTGCTCTTTTATAAACAGCAAACAAAACAACCGCATAAAGGAGTACGGTCCATGGTTGCAAAAACTGGGTTGAGACCTGCCGTGTTCTGGGGTAACTAATCGAAACAAATAATTGGTCGTATTCCACAACCAATCAGGACTGTTGGAAATGATCCACTCAACCAATCGTTGTGCATAATCACTTCCATGTCCTCCCGTGTCCCTATAAATAAGCATGCTCAAACACAATAAATAAATTCCTACACGCCTCTAGCAGTGCCTTATTTCACTGCCAGTGGAATCGACATCTGGGCGAGAAACGTTAAAGTAAGACGACCATTTGGGAATACAGTACCAAGATGAATCTTTGCAGCAAAGTGTATTATTCGATCTCCAGATTCTAGTTTTCACGAAGGTATGACTGATTGATTACTGTTGAAAGTCCAAGTAACGACTGGAATAGTAGAACAAGTATGGCTTTTACTGAGTAAATTAGGTACAAGCAAATGGGATACACCGTTGCACACGTCACTGCTTACTTTGTACTGCCATCTTTTACTAGGCTATCAGTTAGCTCTTTGTATACCTCGGAAGGCAGCATTTTATACGAACAGGTCCCACGTCGCCGACCGTCGTACTGTCGATCAATCAGCGCAATGGTCTTTGAGCTGAAAGGGAGCGTTCTCCTTAGTTGCATATAAAGTCCTAATTGGTTCTTTTTGCGCAGAGGAATACCCCAGAATTATGTCAATCCATTATACAGACACACTTCTTATCAAGAAAGAGTCTGCAACGAGCTAAGCAGTGCGTTCGAAATCAGCAGCTGAGTTCGTACATGGTGCATTATTACGCCAGCACTGCTCAAGTTCGTTATAAAGGAGGTCCTGGAGAACACCTTCGGCGGCCTATCAAATGTTGGCATTGAGGTGGAGGAAAGCTATACTATTGGCGGTACTCTAATGACATTGTGTGTTTTTAGAGTGCTCAAAGCACTCCTAACAAGCTAACACCTTTTTTTCACCCCGTTCGGTATACGCCTGTACCCTCAAAGTGAAAAGTGATAATGCAATACTGGGTGAGTTACCTCCCGAACAAACTTCTCGGGCACACCCTTCAGGGAAAGACAGCGCGGGAGTTTGGAGTGGTCCACTGAATCGACAGCCGGTTTTAAATCGAGGAAGACAGAGATGGTGGATCTATGAAAATAATGTCGGTGCTTCAGAATTTGGTAAAGAGTAAAGAAGTGGTCTTTACAACCTCAACCAAGTTGAAAGCCATCCTGATTCTCATGCGCGCCCTTTTCGCGTGCAGCAGGCAATCGACAGAATATGATCTCAGCGGGAGGTTTAGAGACAATGTTGATCAAACTAATTTCCGTGTGGTGTTCACACGATGATCTGTCGCCTTTCATGTAAATCGTCATGATAACCGATTAGCACTATTCAGTTAAAATCTATTTCCTCTCGCAGTTTCATCAACTCCAAAGGTAACGCTGAACCGCCATCTTTAAAAGCCGATGAGAACAGCCCATCTGGGCCGGGGTCCTTATACCTTTTGAGATAGTTCCCAGGAAAACTACCTTCTAGATGGAGGACTGGTATCAATTGGGAGTATTAGCTCAGTCGAGGATGATAGGTCTAATGTCGATGGAGGGCTAGCTGAACTGAGCCTCGAAATGTTCAGTCCATGATGACTCGGTGTGCCATCAGGCTCCTTAATTATCTCAATTACGCCTACTTCCATTGGGCCCGTACTGCTAATTAGACGGGAAATAGTGCTTCGCTAGTTATGACATGTATTGCGCATGCCCAACTGTGATCTACGGCACCGCGTTAATTTTATATCTTTCTTAGAACTATGTACGGTTACTCTGTTCCATACCGCGGATACAAGTTACTTTGATACTTACTGCACTGTAGATAGTTCTGACCATAGCGTTTAGTCATCTGGTACGGGGCGGGTGGACACAGAAAAGAAAACTGTTTTAGATGATCAGAAAAGAAGACAACGAAAGAATTTGAAGACTAACTCGGCCATTCGATGACGCATCTGCATTAGATTGATGAGACGGTCTTCCTGTCCCGGTATTGGTGCATAGTAAACACGATAAGAAGCGGCCCGAACTGCAGAGCGAGGATCGTCTGAAATCGGATGATAGACTTGTATTGCGTCGAACTGAGGAACACCCACAGCACCTGCTGCGACCAGATCCCCAGGACGTAAGGTTGCCGGGGCGTGACACGCCTGTTCCGGGGTGGGGGTGTTTAGTCAGAAGAGTAGGTACAAAAATTAAACGCGAGAGAAATCCAACGAGAAAATAAAGAAATTTTGAACCGATAGCTAGAGTCAATTTATTGCACAACTGGTAGTTTCAACACTGACGAATAAAATAATATTTTCCCGATGACCATGTAGCCAAAAACTGTTTTTGAACCAAAAGACATAAAATACGGGTGCGCTGGTACACAGTTTCTTAATACAAGTCAGGAGTGTGAAACAAATCTCAACACACCCGCTGAATACCGAGAACTACCTGAAGTTCAGCTGAGGAGTTGGAAATAAAAGCAATTTTTGTGCCTGCAAAAGTGACAACACACACACACACACACACACACACACACACACACACACATATATATATATATATATATATATGTACATTTGAACTATCCGAGTGCATGGTTGAATTAATGACCTGAGAATTGTGCGTGAAGGTGAAGTCCGAAGGATAGTCGATCAAATCAATAAATTGCAAATGGGTTAGAAAAGCACTTAGCGAGGAAAACGTGAGAAATTTTCTTAGATAAGAAGTAAACTGGAGATCGATATATCGCAGGAAAAAATGGGAAACAAAGTCAAACAGCAGGGGTGGAAGAAAATGGATAAGAGCCTATGTGCAGATTGGAAACACAGGGATTAGGTTTGCGCAACGCAAACGTAAAAGGTTTGTCAGACATTGGAATTTACCTAATTTTAGTACCCCAAGCAGCGACATCCCTCACGGTAGGGGGAAGTCTAGAATTTGTTACAGGAAAGAGAACAATGTACGATGTCAATAGGGGTGTGGATTCGACCAGAATGAATCGTCGTTGATAAAGTGAAGAAATGCAATATAAACCAAAGCAATTAGAATCTACGACTCCAGTCACTAGCTACTGTGCTTTACAGCGTCATACAGTATCGGTGAACTCGAGCACACGAAAATAAGGAATCGCGAGGACTTTACATTCACTTTTTCAAGCTTAGTATGAGGAATTTACAGACAGAAATTTTACAGGAGAAAATGAGTGGTACATACGAAATCAACTTTACCATAAATGTTGACAAGCCTATAAAAAATTCACATATCCGTTAGAAATCAAAAACAGATGAAAGTCAATCGGAATCACCGAAATGTGAGGAAATACGTTAAACTGGCAATCATTCCATATCTGGGCTTACCTCAACAAATTCCGCACCGATGGTTAATGAAGCAGTGGCCGCGTTAACGAATTCAGACTGTTTACGTGGATCTTGAAGCTGCACACCGGACAGTTCGAAATCCGCAATGAACAGATTGAGAACTCGCTTATCAATTTGATCCATATCGAAGTCTGGATTGGATTGTGTTCGATCACGATTTAGTCCGGCTGAGCGAACCGATGCATTGTAAAGTTCCGGATAGGTGTTCAACTCTTCCACAAGTAAACCGATCGCCTGACACGCTTCAGCCGCGGCGATTCGATAGGACTCGTTCGGATGAAGCATTCGGATGCAATCAGCCAAATCGGCCACGCGGCATAACGAGTCGGACATATCATCGNCGGACATATCATCGAGAACCTAAATGAGGAAATTCGGAGAGATTAAAGAGGATGATCACATAATTTGGGGGCCAATGTACAAGGTTAGACGTTTGTCCGTCAACTCGGCCATGGAGAACGAACAGTACGGTGGTAAACTATTTGATCAAAGAACTTGCATTTTATTACATGTGTGATGGGTGGACCCCAAAGTCACGAAGACCTGCTTTTTAGTGATGGAAACCGGTGACCTAAGTCCCGGGACTTGGAGTAGGGAACCATATAGGGCCACGCTAGGTCAGGCGTGGTATTGAACCGGAAGACAGCAAGACTGCCTATCACCAAAGTTGGGTGGCGATGGCGGAGTTGGAACCTCGAACCGTAGAGTCCCCAGCACACCGATGACAGTGAGTAAACCACTTCGCCACCACCACTCCATCAATAGTGAATCACCAAAATAGCAGCCACACGTCCGTCCTAACAATCAACTTCTTGATAAATCTAATTCAACACCGATCATTTACAACAGATAGCTCCATTTAACTGACTTGAAGGAACTAAGATTTACCAGTGCGACCATTCAGCGTCTAGCTCTCAATAAACGTCACACGTTGTGCAATCATCTTGTGGATTTAGAACGGAATTATGTGACTTCCGCGTGCGTTAAAGAAACTTTCGCCGATGAAGAGAAACTCTTTTGAGGATTATGTTCAATCAATCGTGTCTAAGTAAGTAGAAGGTATCCAAACCACGTTGCATTGGAGACTTAACCATATCAAGTATGAAGGTGAGTAACCTGCTAACTGCGAGCAGTACGTTCACAATATGTCATCCGTAAACCAAGCTTTTACCCAGATGTAGCTTTCATTCGGACATAGGACACGAACATCTTATTTTCGCTAGGTATACTGAAAAAGATGAAAACAAATCCGGAGTCAGCATCATTATTATCATTAGAAATATTATCATACAGAGAAATACGTTAAATCGAAACCCACTAACAGTTAACGAGGAACTATCGACAAAAGAGAACGTTTCAAGTAGCATTCAGTGTAAACTACACTCAATCAACTAAACTTCAAGTTCATGGCTGAGGCTGAACGGTGGATCTTCGTGACTGCGAATTTTATTTCTTCTGCCGTAAATTAGACTGATATAAAATATCAAATAGTACAAAACTCTAAAAGGGATTTTGTCTGCAGTATCTTTTAATTTTAATGCATCATCATCATCGTAGTACAGCGCAATACAGTGAAGTGAACTTCACATTTTTCTGCCTAGCTCCAAAGTCAGAGCCACCGGTGTTTGATGGAAGAGTACTGACAGTGCCCAGCCAATAAGCAGAACGATCAAGGTCCTCAACCAAAACCTTCAGTTCTGACAAAAATAGCCGCAAGGCAGCGGTTAAGCCGGATTAGAGTCTTATTTAGTTGGATTAGTTATTCCACCATCAGTTTTTATCAACTGAGCCGCCAATTTTAGTGGTGCGTGCACAAACTAAAAGTACCATACAGCATCGGTCGTCGAGCGGGATAATTAAAACCGTGATGATTATTGCGTAGAGCGGGGTGAATAGTGATGAATAGGCTACTGGTTAGACATCCCAATCTTTGTTAATTCCTTGAATTTCGTACCCAGTCTTCCCCTTTGCCCTTTCTTCCCACCTGTAAAAAACTTGGTTTTCGCTCGCCAAAGACCGCTGCTAAATAGCACTGCAAGTAATTTACCATGAACTAGATTGCAGATTCTGAAGCCTCTTCAATCACTGGATCTGAGGGTCTTCTAAGTCAGGACTCTGGAGCAGGTGGGTATAATAGAATCCATAGGGATCGATATTTGCTGCGTATCGGTTCTCGAATTCAGGATCCCACTACTACAAGCCGCTTAAGTGCGCCAGGTTTGTCCTCAAGGAATGTCCTTCACACATCCAGCGACGATGAAGCCCGTTCATTAGGTCAGCACGAGGTAGGTATTGTACTCAGTAGCAGGGCCGAAGCCTCTTTTATCGATTGGATCACCACCACCAATCGTTCATGTAAGATGCGTCTCTGGAGGTTTATCAGCGTCCGGAAGTGAGGTAACACGAAAGGTATCTGTTCATCATTTCAACATAAGCTCCGACCAATTGAAGATCTGATACACAAAAGGACGATTTCCACGGAAAAACTCACGGAAACCATACGGTTGAGTAGACATATGTACTTGCATATGATTTTTGAGGCGCACGTTTGAAAACGGAGCGCATCAGAAGTTTCAGACAGTAGTTGTTCCCTGCTC
>UZAN01041364.1:44258-59847 GCA_900618425.1 Echinostoma caproni | reverse complement strand
TAAGGTGTGCTAATGCTTCATCGAGTTTCAGTTCGAAAGATTCAATGCTTGGTTTTCTGAAGACGTGGGGGTGGGCGAGAGTTCCAGATCGAACACACTCTGACTGCGAATAACTGACGTCGGTATTCCAATCGGCATTTTAAGACCACCAGTTTGAACGGATGTCCTCTAAGATGAACGTTGGGGGATAATTTTAGCAGCAAAATCGTTCCTTGTGTCGTAGAGGTAGAACCTTGCACTTTGGTACATTGAATTCAATGTCGTTCAAAAGAGACCAGAAATGAGTTGTTTTCAGCTTTCCCTAGAGTGCCAGTGAGCCAACTGGTTGCGTCACTGTATTACAAATCTTGATATCATCTGCAAACAATAATGATTTTGGCCTCAGAGCCTTCGGTAGGTCGTTTATAAATGTTAGGAAAAGTTGCAGGTCAAGCACAGATCTTTGTATAACCTCACGGGTAACGTCCATAGGATTGGAAAGTGAATCAGAAACACGAACCGATCCGGTCCGATTTCGGAGAAGTGCTTTGATCCAATCAAGCATGAGGCCCGTAATTATAGAGCTTTCACAGTAGAATGTCGTGGTTCACCCGATCGAACGCTTTGGCGAAGTCTAGATAAATCATGTCTACAGTGTCACCGTCATCAACTGCTTTTGTCCAATCTTCTCGTGCGATGAGCAGATTGGTAGCTCAGGATAGCTTCTGTCGGAATCCAAATTGATTCGGTGACAGAACGTTGTGCTTCTCTAGGTGTTCTATCCGGGAATCTGCTACAGTGGACTCCATGACTTTGGACAACACTGGAAGGAGGGTTACAGGGTGGCAGCTAACGGGATCGCTACAACAACCGCCTTTGTAAATGGGTGAAATTACTCCCTGGTCCCACGACGGTAGGATTAAGATTCGGTCGAACATCCTCTGGAAAGGAAGGCTAATGGATCGGATATTTGATTCGCCAAGTAGATAAGGTTTTGGGCGGAATATTGCCTGCACCCGGCAATGAATTCTTCCTCAAAGCCAATAGCTTTGCTTCAACCTTTTCGGTAGTGAATGATACGGTAGTTAGTAAAGGATGTGGAATATGATGCATCCAGCGGGGGAGATACAGTCCTTCATTAGTTGACACAGCAAAAATTTGAGCATACTGATTCTTCAGTATTTCAGCGGCTTCCGTATATTGGCTGTGACTCCTCCAGCAGAACTGAGCACCAGTATTCCATGTTTAACTTTTCGAGTTGAGTTAACATGGTTGTACAAAAACTTGGGGTTTGAAATAAATCTCTGTCCTAGAGATTCTTGGTGGTTTAGATTTTGTCGCACACCAACTTGATGCAGTGTTTTTACAGCAATCGATAATTGTTCCAGGTGCATGCATTTGGAAGTCGTTTGTACTTTCTCCAAGAGAGGTCCCTCAGAAATATCCATTTCTTTGTACGGCTTCGAGTAGGTGATTTCCGGCTGCTGGGTTTGGTAACAACTTTTACCCGCGTCACTGACGTCAGTAGTTGTAGTAAATTCCTGCTACACGACTAAAGGCGTGTGCTCTTCTCTATGAGGTCTCCATCCAATTTAAGGAGTCAAACTCTGCAACGTTGCATAGTTCATGAATGTGCAAATGTTGTTTGGGCTAATTACTTTGACAGAAGCTTAACAAATGTATTTGAGCAATAGTACATTATGGTCACTGCGTCCCAGAGGGGGCGTAATGGCGACGGATTCTTTCAACTCTTCGTTTATCAACACTAAATCTAGTATGGATGGTGATTGCAAGTTTCCAAATCTGGTGTGCTCTTTCAAGTACAGTGTATGTGAGGCAATTAGCTTCATGAAGTGCTGTTCGAATAAAGGAGAGGAGGTCATCGGTTCGCCGAGGTTGGGACAGTTGAAATCTTCCATTAGCAGAACATGCCGAAATTTGTATGCGAGAATGTGTAAAATAGTGTTGAAAAGAGTTATATTGGCCGATTCCGTGGATGACGGAGGGCGATAGATCACACGATAGATGAGAGTCATCGTGTTTGGACAATCTCAACCTACACCACAGAATGTCAAAAGTTAAGTCAAGTCAAGCAATGCTTGATGCTTTATTCCGGATGCCAAAATTATTCTTCTGGTGATCAAGTGAACTGCTTTGTCCCACTCGTTTTGTGAATCTTGCTGTGACAAATCAAACCTCAACAGCTTTATTGTGGGCTTGTTATTATTGACAACACGAAAAACGTCTTCAAACTAACTTTGATCACGAGAACATCTTCTGCTGGAGAAGAATTTGGCTTCATGTAGTTTGAAGACATCTCAGAGCAAATTGTGATCCAGTCTCTCTTCTATTTCCGTCCCTTGTAAATCGATTCAAGGCCTAGAAGTAGTATGGCTTTTCCGATGACGTTCGTCCACGTGATTAGATGTCCACTTAGACGACGACACTAACTAATAATTTTAATAATAATAATAATAATAATAATTATTATTATTATTATTTTAGAAGATCGGTGTAATCTTTAACTCCAAAACCGGCCAATAAAACCGGGGTGCAGTAGAAAATATGCGTAACAACACAAGAATAGACAAATCCGGTGAGTCAATACGGTGGAACCTTTAAGGTAAGCAAGCAGAAAATAAAGAAACTCCACCGTCGAATCTTTACAATAGTAGAACTTAAATGTAAGTTCTAGGTGAGATCTTGGCAGATAGTGACACCGAGATATTGTAGAGAATTTACTGGGGGAACAGGCTGGTTGTCAACATAGAGTGCAAGACAATTTTTTCAAAATAATGTAGCCGTTATCCTTTGGCGAACGAAAAGGTGACATCACTATATTTAGATGCATTGAGAGATAACTTGAAAGACGGAGGCCATAAGTTTAAGGCAGATAAACTGGTTTGAAGATGTGAGAGGCGGAAATCACCTTGGAATTTTCAACCAATTGTGACATTATCAGCATACTTCATAAGAAGATCATTTAGGTTAGTGGGAAGATCACGAATATAGAAAGAGAAAAGAAAGGGGGACAGAATTGCTCCCAGGCTTACTCCGAGTTGACTGGTGTGGAGTCAGAGGTTCAAGAAACTTCGCGAATTGTGTTATACAAGCAAAATAATCTTGGATTAGAGAAAGGGTATTATGGGACAATCCAGCACCTTGGAGTAGAGATAAAAGCCTGCCCCTGTTAACACAGTTAAGAGCGTTACTATAGTCGAGGAAGCACACGAAATGCCCTGCCGTGCATGTATATGGATCGCAAAACTGAGTTTAGAAAATGCCCAAGAGCATCTAAGGTAGAACATTGTTTGCGTTAAGCGAATTGGCAGTCATCTAGCTGCTCATTATTGCCAAAAATGTTACTAAGCTTAAAATTTTCGAAAATGTTTAGTGAAATAGAGGTACAGACGATTGGTCGTACTTTCTCAGCTTCTTTTTTGGGGACTAGTATGATGCGCAGTCGACAAGCTTTTGTTCCTTGAAGCAGTGATTGTAAATACCGGCAAGTGGCTCCGCCAGATAATGCGCACATTCCCTGAGGATGACTGGACATAGTCCGTCAGGACCGGAAGCTTTTGATATTTTTAGGCAATTCAGCTGTGCACGCACCTGATTACAATTGACATGTGAAACTTCATGACGGTCAACTGATTAGAAATAAGGATGCGACATTTCAGTTTCAGTTGACTTTGAAGACATGCAATTGAGTTCATCTGCTGTGGGTTGGGGCCCGCGTAGTCTGACTTTTGTTCCACAGAGTTTTTTCATAGCGCTCCAGATTTTCTTGCAACTACGGTCACCAAAGGGGAATTTCGGTGTAGAGTTTGTCAAGATTTTGGATCTCATTCTTGATCAGTACTGAGGTTTGTTTAACTAAAGGTCGATCACGATTTTTATATGCCCATTCCTTGGTTCTTCTGAGGGTCTTCAAAGAGGGAGAAGCAAATCTGGCGGGACTGATGTATATAGGGGACATGGGACAGCAGATGTCAAAACAGAATTTCAAATAGCTCGTGAGGTGTTCACACTCGATCGCGACACTTGGATCAAAGAACTGATCAAAATTTGTACCAGAGACCATTTCTCTCAGTGATGTCAAGTGGCCTGGTCACACAGCCTATGAAATATCTTCCGGCTTGATGTACGTATCAGTGTGCTATGATGTTTCTTTGAATAGACTTTTGGTAAAACATTGATGATCGGAGTTTGCCAGAGGAGCTCCTCTCCGTACAGCAAACAGGTCAGGATCGTTCGAAAACATAAGATCCAGCTGCGCGTTTCCTTTTGTGGAGAAATTTACAAGATTGTGGAGAGAGAGACAGGTCAAGAAATGAATATCTTTATGGTCAAAATCGTCACTAACAATAAAAAGAGAGCGTTCCGTGTAGCTTGAAAGTTCGGATATAAATACATCAGCAAACGTCCGTATATCAGAAGTTGTACTGGAAGATGCTATGTAAATGTTTGATGCCACGATGGAACGATATTTACTAAGGAAACGGGGTTTACATTTAACCGACAGACATGAGATCTCTCCTACGTTGTAGGTGAAGATAATCTTTGTAGACTTACACCAAGACGATTTGGTGTAGGTTATTAGACCGCCGCCTCGAGTTCTTTGTAAACAGTCTCTATCCAACCGATGCATGTCAAAGAAATCCAGCTCAACTAAAGAGTCGTTGATGTCAGGATGCAACCACATTTCGTGCAGCATAATTATCCTCAATGCATGGTATTTTTTCGTCCTTATCAGGTTCGTGAAGTCGCTCATTTTCCCAAATAGTGATCGTACGTTTGATGAACAAATAGCAGGGAAGGACATTTTCCGAGGTTTTGTGTTACGTAAGGCCACTTGCCAGCCTGCTCGATGTTTTCTAAGGAAACCTGATGTAGACGGTCTGCATCTTTTGTATCTACTTTTAAATTTTCGACTGGACTGATAGAGAATGCCACTCTTGTGCGATAACACATAATGTTTCAAATTAAAGATTTCGGGGCGTACGTAATCATGAAAGCGATGAAAAAACTTGATTCAAATTATTACATCCAATGTGTGACGTAAAAGTTGATAAATTATTCACTGGAGTAAAAACCGTAGCACGGCCGAAATTTAAAGGCCCAGCTTTCGTGGAGTGTCTGCTCCCCAGCATTCCCTTTGTTCTATATAATGTTGATAGCGCTACAATTTCGTGTAAAACATGTAACTTGACAAGAGTGGCGACAAGTTCACATCTCGATCTCGATTTCAGTCATGTGGACTGCGGAATTTACAAAATAATATGCAGAAGCTTCTCAATTCGTCTCCGGATAAATCGACTCACCATGTTTCTTCTTTAAACGGTAGGTAAACAAAAACATTCCCGTTTTAGTACCGTCCATGTTTTATTAAATAATTCCCAAACGGAACTTTATATTCTCTATTCGAATTAACAAAACAAACCGTTTGTTGATTGACTTCGCAGTAAAAGTCTAAACAGTCTGAGTTCCCTGAGTTTATCTATCACTACCTAACGGATCTAACACGAATGGTACTTTCTTTCCTTCCAGAAAAATGCCTGGTTTCAAATGGTAACCGGGACGTTTGCCCTCACCACTTTTACTCAACACAAACAACTCCGTCAGTTTGATGTATGTTTGAACATTTTCCAGATCGCTCAGAGCGAGAGTAAGAACAAAAGCCGTCTAACCGTCGGATCTGTGTATGTTCAAATGAATTGTGAGCGTGCGTTGAACACTAAACCACGTAACAAGATATAGACATTCAGAGCATCATCAGGGGTCATCAGGAGTCGATGACACCGTCTGTTCAGCTGCCGACCATTGACACGTCTAACAATGTTGACATAATACGTGGACACTCAAGCGATTTAGTTAGTTGATACATGGACCCTCAGTACATCTTTTCAACGGACCCACTTGTGCCGGTTAACAGTCCTACCATTTTGAGTTCGCATATAGACTTTGATCGGTCACAAATTCTTTCCTAAAATTGAATTGTACCACTATGTATAGCTTCAAAATATACAGTATTGGCCAACTGTGATGCAATAAAATGTTTTCATTCTGATCAACTTGAGTTTCACTAGTTTTATCAACTATATTAATGCTTTAGTTATAGGCAATAATTTATCTCTTGTCTACTTTGATTTACATAGTTTCTAGGCTGCATGATTGTCAATTAAACGTGCCTGACCTTGACTGCCAAGATTAAATAGTCTCAATATGAAAATAGGAAACTTTATCAAGTATGAAAACGTAATATATTCTAACAGGAGTGACTCGAGAATTATCTCGAATTATTTCCATAAACCCTTGCATTCTCGGTTATTTGTTATGAAGCATTATTTTATTCAATATGTAATCCATTAAAACAACTCTATTGAAAAACTGAATGAAATTCTTTCCGAACTCGGAGAAATTGCATTATATAAGGTTTATTAATAATAATCTGTTTGATAGATAACTCACTGAATTCGAGCAATACCATCTTCATCAAAGTCAACCTTGAAATCAAGGTCATTTTTGTGCACTGCTTTGAATGTTTGTATTGTTGTCACCATAATGAAGAAGTCCTAAAATACAAAGGCAGACCATTCGACTATTAGTCTACAGAAAATTTACATCCTAGTTATTATCAGTGGTAATTTTTTGTAACTAAAAATTGTTTTATTCGCTTTCGATATCTCTTAACTCATCATGGTCTAGGTCAGTCACTACTTACTTGATGGGATTATCCGCTACATTCTGAAGTATCGCCATCTTAGTATAAATGAATCACGAAAATTACTGCTATAAAAACTCATTGAGCCTTGTTTATTATTATCTAGAAAAAAATTACTTCAGTAAAAATGATGTTGCCCACAAGTGTTTCACATGGACCTATTGCTTCAGTGTCGATTAGACCTGTAAAGGTGAAAATGAAAGCCAGTATTTTCAGAGGACACAAACGCCTTTGGCTGTTACCTCAAAAACTTCATGTGCAGCAGATTCACAAGAACGTGTCCACAATACTGGGAGGTTTCTAGCAGAATCGAAACATTTATGTTTAGTGTTTTCTTCAGGAGACTGTGGAAAGTTGGAAACACTCGAGACTGGAAATATGTTGGGACATTTTTCACACGATCGACTCATGTTCAACCCTAAATGGACTTATTTCAGTTGACCCTTCTGAACACCGATGTATTCATTATGTTGCATGAACTCTGCCCTGTGTTACTTTTTTTATCTCAATTTTTGTAATTAAGAGTAAACTATTCAACTGACTTGACAACGGCGTTCAAACGTGGTAACCGAAATCTTGTATTTTTGTTTGTTTTTGTCGTTTGGACCAAGTCAAATATTACTTAGTTAAGGTAAAGAGCATTAAACGATTAGGCTTTCAAACTGGTCGAATTGGGGCACAGTGACTTGCTTGTAAGCATCGTATGATAATTATATAATAATAATAATGATAATAATAATAAAAACAACAAGAATAGTACAAAATTAACTGCTTCTTCGACACTAATGAGTTGTCAACACACACTGACCAACCTAGTTTTAGACTAAATCCAAATCTAAACAGGGGGACTCATGGCTTTCGTGCTCCGAGTGAACGGCAACCATTAACCGGGAATCCAACCTGACCCCGAGTCGTGTTTTTCTCTTTTGTTCCATTACCGATTCATTCAATAATACCGTTTTCCCCTTCTTTATTCCTAATTCCTACTTCGTTTCATTGCATAAATGATGATGCAATTTTTAGGAAGCAGTGGACGGACGATCAAAGGGCTGTCATAAAAAACACAACGGGGACAGTCAGGCGGTGGTGTTGATGGGATTCGAAGACGTCCTCCAGGGTGATAATTTGGTTACATTGCCACCGCGCCACCACCGCCTGTGAGAACCTTGTCATACTTTTGTCCACGTATCCGAAAGAACACTCTATACAATAATATAGGCGACGAGGTATGTATCACCATACCTATTTAAATGTAAAACTCGGAACAAGTAGCGGTATAAACGACGAATATGAATCAAGCACGAAGTCAAAAGAGGAATCCGTTTGAAGAATAGTTTGAACGCCTCATAATTTATTTAATTCATTGATGTTTACTGCTTAAACCATGCACCCTGTTGAATTACCTGCACACGGCACACATCAAAAGATTACCTCTTGATCGATTTTACTTTGATGCCTGACCATCATTCATTATCCTTGGACCGGTATAGTCAGAAGAGAAGCATGAATGGGGAGGCGGGCGGGGAAATAGGACTTCAAAGTGGGTGTGCTTAGTTCTTGAAAATCATACGGGTTGAGGATTTGAATTCCTGTCGGTTCTGAATACCAGTCTTATAGGCATAAACTGCGAAAATACGAGAAGCTTTTACAGCTGTCACTTGTAAATAGTCATAAGCCAATTGGTACACATCACAGCAAAGAAACCCAAGAGAGTAAAACAAAAGTTAAACGAACAGTTCCTTCGCTTCGGAGATTATGAACAGCACTGAACAGGCACAGAGTTCGTGGGGGAGGGGGGGGCGAGCGAAGGGCGGAGGGGAACACACAGACATGTAGGAACCATTTTATCAAAAATGATAACGGTGCTCCAGAGCTTCGAGATTACGTCAGTCCGACTCAATAAAAAAACACCAAAAACGGAAGAACATGAATACAGAGTGGTTAATACGCTCTGGTTCAATGATATTCTCTTATCTAATCGATCCCTTGTCTTGGTATCGGGG
The DNA here is from genome assembly GCA_900618425.1 of Echinostoma caproni. Taxonomy (NCBI): domain Eukaryota; kingdom Metazoa; phylum Platyhelminthes; class Trematoda; order Plagiorchiida; family Echinostomatidae; genus Echinostoma; species Echinostoma caproni. Next base: position 51,141 of record UZAN01041364.1, on the reverse strand, counting down.
AGTTCCGGGAACTGATTAAGGATGATTTCTCGATTGCAAATGGTGATATTCGAGTATCCAAAGTACCAAATTAATGGATCGATAAGTTTGAGATGAAGAGAACAGGATAACACAAGTCTTCTGACACCTGCATTATTGATCCGCTCAAACGGTGAAAAATATTTCCCTAAACAGTAAAAAACGTTACGTGCCTTTACTTTTTAGGATATCCTTAGGGATGTGTGAGTGGCAAGTGGCCAGAAAAGCAGAATATGGTCTAGGCTAATGAGAGGGCGGGGTCGGTCATAGAAAGGTCTTGTTCAGAAAGCCACCCGGTACGCTGTGAGATACTAAGTTCAACAGCAAGATGAGGCAGAGTTCTGGAGGAAGGGTGGGTCAAAAATAATATATTTGTGCGACACAGGGCCATTGTAAACAGGTACATAGATCATGTATTAGGGAGCAAAAGAAAGAAGATTAGATTGCAACTTGAAGAACCGTCAAACACAAGTTTAAAAACGGGTGAACTTAGTCACGGTAGAGTGCAAACTATCCGTCAAAAGGTAATCTTTTAGGAGGAGAACGGTCAGGAAAGAGACATCACAATCTGCAAGAGTAGAAAAAGCTGTTTTCTATCAAGATATTCAACTACCTTGTTCGATCGTGTTAACTAGACCGCTATAATCTTTTCGTCTACTACTAATAGATTACAGTATATATAATGCGCTGCGAAGCACCAGCGACATTAGGGAGATTTGTAAAACATCCTTTTCTCACTTCTCATTTCATCGACACAACAGTACAGATGTGGACAGCGTTGATTTTGATCATCAATTTCACCTGTCCTCTCATGTCAAACATGACATGACGGACTGAATATGCGTTTACCGCTGAATGAGAGCATGCCAAATTGGTGGTCAATATCAAGTCTGCCCACCTGTGTCCTGTTGTGTTGATGAAGTAGGGAGATTGGTTACTATCACAACCCGGGGGGGGGGGTTGGGTGGGTAAGTTGCATAAAAATACATTTTCATATACCTTCCGCGCACAGAAATGACAGACCGTAGTGCCACAAGAATGCTATCGAGTGAGATACACGTCTATCAAGCTCACAGAATAAGTTTAGTTTGTGAATTTAATACAGACAGATATATATCGTCGATTATCTTAGAGCACCCTGAGGCAATATTCACTTGATTCACTCGCACTTTCGTGGTTTGCCCCAAAAATTTGATTGCCCTCGCCATTCGTGGCGGCAGCAGTCTCTTCCACAAAATGAGAACGAATTTTATAGAGCCCTTTTTCGGAATTTGGTATACTCTTGACCTTTTTCTCGGCAAGTCCGTGTTTATTATTAGGAGAGGCAATTTTTGAAGATGTTGAACAGGATGGGTCACAGGATACTGGTGCATTTTTTGAAAACACTTGGTTTTAATTCACCTAACCATTCTGTTCTTTTTTCTGCTGGGCCAATCATCGGGAATATTATCCGGTAGTGGAGATCACCCACTACCTTGTAGTGGACCTGCATTTAACCAGTCAAAAGAAACTCCTGTCTTACATTTCCATAGGCGAGTATCTTTCACTAGCAGAAGAACTGCAGAACGGTTTGATAATTCTCTAAGTTTCTTGATAGCCTAAGTTTCAAAGAATTGTGTTGAGCGCGCGCAAATTACAGACGGCCGATTTCAAGCTTTATGGACATTGTAGTTGAGACAGTGATCGCGCATAAATTCTCACTTCTTTTTCGACTCATTTGCTTCGCAGGTGGAGAGAATCGACCACATTGAATGTGTAAAGCATTTCACTTGAAAAGAGTTCCTCCAAACAAAAGATGACATAATCAATCAATTGAAGAAAATACCGGACTGTTTTTCCAGAAAGCCGTGTTTGGTGTTTGGAATCTAGTTGCCACCCTCGCACATAATGACGTGTTTAAAATTTCTTGATTCAGTAGATTCAAGATCGTGGGGAAAATCGTAATGGTTAGATAATCAAAAGATAAAACTATATAACAAAGAGGAGTTCAGTAACCTGTTGAAGTTACTTCCCAAACATTGCTTGTGTGTAGTTCATCTTAGTTGGGAAGATTTTGTTAACTTCAAATCTGGGTTCAATTAAAGACGGGCTATCAGTGTTATTGAAATTGTCCCACGCCACGCAATGAGAAACATCATAAATTATCAAACCAACAGAAAAATATATCAAAACTCCCTAATTTTTCTGCGGAAAGGGTAGGGAAGATGTAAATGTCTGAAAGTGCATCTGATCGGTAGTTGATGAAGTATTTTGGTCTGTATTTGACCAATTGATGCGCTAATGTGGGGGAGGGGGCGGATTGAGAAAAAAGCATTGTAGAGCCATGCTCTCAAGTACCTTCAACATAGGTGATAATACCATCCTAACTCCACTGAAATGGGACGGTGAGATGGAGGTGATAGTCAAAGAGGGCATCAACCTCGACGATCCTGTCCTCTATGACCGTGTGCCACGAGGACCACTGATAAACACGTCAATACTTCTAAAGATCCTTTAGTGGAATTTTATAAATTATTCTTTATGAGTTGTCAACAGCTCTCACCATGATACCAAATTCCTAAGTACAGAATATAAACCATGGGTATTTTAGTGTCGTTAGCAGGGTGGAGTCAAAAATGTCCTCTAGAAGAAATGACTCGAGAAACCAAATNTTTGGTTGTGCAATTGATAGACGATTTAAACTGTTTTTAATGGCGGAATTGTGAAAAGTTCCGTAGCCTCAGCGGGATTCGAACCGACACATGGACGCCGCCCACTCTTTTGTACAGCACGCTATACCAGCTGAGCTACGAGACTACACCCATAGCACTGATCTTTTCACATTAAAATTACCCTGTCGAGGCAGTCCGCTCACATGCTAACTGGGGGATGTCATATGCCTCTGTAACTTGGACGGGTGATTCGAATGTGAAAGGATCTGTGCTATCGATGTGACCTCGTAGATCAGCTGGTAGAGCGTGCACTGTACAAAAGCGTAGGCGACGTGCATGTGGGGGTTTCAATTCCGCTGAGGCTACGGAGCTTTTCACAATTCCAACATAAAACATTTCAATCTGCCAAACAATTACTTCCTTTAAACTGTATAAAATCAGGTAACCAAATAGGCGAAATAAGTTTGAGACCATTTAAAGAAAACACTACTTAAAAAAACTATTTAAAAGCTAATTCACAGCCGGACACACAAAGATTCTAGAGAGTAGAAAATGCACTATCGCGCAAAATTGAAGCAACTACCTTTTTCACCCCAAACGGTTACGTTTCTAAAAAAAAGCTCCATCAGGCACTAATGATCCCCTGACCTGGACAGTTGACTGGTCTTTTGCGCAACGCTGATGTTCAAATACCCGCTTGCACCTTGCATCTTTCAGTGTATCCACAACTGACTAACTTTGAGGGTGCCTCACATTTAAATTTCCAAAGATATCTTTCGTTCCATCTTCTCTAACAATTTATTTTTCTTGCTGTTTCTTAGGCCGTAATAGTTTTAATTACCAGCAGTATCTTCACTCTCCCTTCTCCTTTGTTTCCTTCATGATGCGTTTGTACAATAAGAACAACATCGTTTCATGACAATGATTTGCAGATACACCAACTGCTTACGAAACTCATGTCCCAAAAATAACATGGCCATCGGAGAGATAATATTTATTAAGCTGACGTGTTCTTCGATATATACTTTTTAAGTTTTCCACCTATATATTCTACTATTAGCCCAGTTCAGCTAAACACGTACCATACGCTTTGGATGGCAAACACAAATATTGGCATTGCAATGCTTTTCTGCTAGTGGTTACATCACCAGGTACCCAGTAATTTGGATAACTTTTTAATTGTTCAATAATGGGGCTCATATTTCCTGCGCAGTTCACATTCTACTCGATACGACTTCACACTCGCTGATACCGTGCCTAAAATGTCCAGAACCTTTCGGAATTTAACAGAAATCAAATCTCCATCCGCATCACAACGAAGGTTCTGTGAACACGTTGTGGTTTTGCACACCTATGTGAATACCTTCACCAGCTATAGTCCGTGACCGCTTTCGAATAGACGAGAAAGCTCCTTTTTTCTCGCTGAGCTCCTTTTTTCATCCCATCTGGAATGCTTTGAATCAGTGCATGTGGGGTGTGTTTTATTGTCTTGTCTTGCCGGTAGATTGACGCACGCGCATGTGTGTGTGCTTGTGGAGAGATGGATGGATGATCGAAAGTTGCCACATCCGGTCCGCTTTTGTTTTTCCACCACTATCTCTCGCCCAGCTCTCTAATAGACGCGCTTAGATCTGTCGAGGTAGGTGGTCCGGAACAAGCGACGCGCATCAGCTTTCGCGGACTGGAGGAACGGTTCTGTCCGGAAACGCGATGTTCGAACTTGTGGCCTAATGGGAGTCGTGGCACTCCAGCTCAGTCGAAAATGGTTTTCCAGCCTTGTGATCCATATGGCACTTATTCCCACGTGCCATCTACTACTGCGTATATTCACAACTGGAAAAAATGCTGAAAAAAGGGTCTACATGTCACTCAAAAACCCGCTGGTAGTTGATTCACTATTGCATGCTCACAGAATACAAACAACCCAGAATGAAATGGAATGCTTTCAAGGCGAAAAAGACTTTCGCATTTGCTGTTGGACAGTGTTTATTTTTCAGACAATCTCGTCTACTTTTCTGTTTTCTTTTAACTTGACTTCGGGAGTAAAAGCGCATCTTTCCTGTTAAACTTAGGGGTTCCGAAAGAAACAACATTGCTTTTATTCAAAACATTCTATTCGAAATGGGTTTCCTCCGCATTTCCTACGGGTATCGTAAGGTTGCTCCATTAGATTTGAGTATAGACCAAATTCCTGTGGTAATTGTGCACACTTATCATTTATTAATGCTCATGAAGAGTAAAATCAAAGAATATTTGAAGCTCTAAATCATACATGTTCCCTGAAACTCATTTTGGATCAAACCAGACACTCCCACACGGTTCTCCTTCCGAATCGCGAGCAGGATCGCTGTGATAAACCTGTAAACGGTTTCGTTCGGTAGGAGAAATTGGCTGTATAGCGATGCAAGTTAAATACACTGAGGATTGTACTGTATTCTCATCAGCACCGTTGTACTTTTCGACTCTCACCACCCACATCACTGTTCGATTTCCTTATTGGAACATTTTCACTAAGGAAAACCGAATTCGGCTGAGATTTTTCACATCAGTCGCATTTAAACCATTTTTCATCGAACTGCTCTTCATAAGATTTAACTTTGTGGAACACCGTACATAAGCCGCACGGTCAGGCGATTGTTCGAATGGATTTGTGAACACCACCTTGCGTGTCTGAAAACCGAAAGAAATAGGTCATTCACCGGTGCAGTGGTTGTTACGGCGACTGAAGCACCGTGGATGATGATGAAAACAATATTTTGATGAGTCAGAGAGGTTTTGTTGAGTGGCATTCTCTCTCCTCTCTGCTAATATGACCTTTGTTTATCTGTACCATTTATCATTATTTCCTGTAAAACATAACGGTTTCGATTGTCGTTTGATTCCGCTTGGTTGAGCATTAACACCACTTGTTCGTTTACCATCATACGGTCCGCCTCCTGAGGCTCAAGGTCAAGTATGTATACGAAATTTATTGTATCACTGTACATTTTCAGATACCGTATTATACGTGATTCCAACATTGATCGGTGTTCGTTGTGTTCTATTATTGTTGGACGTTTCGGTTAATTGTGGGGTTTGCGATAAAGAATCGTACAAATTTCGGGATCACAAAGTTGTTCGGTTGATGGAAACGCGTGTTAGACAGCTCCCAAAGAGCGGTCGTAACAGTGGTTTCACACTTAGCTGTAAGAAATCGCATTGTGAACGTGTCCGAGGTTTTCCGACCCCTGTATAAAGTTCGTGGTCGATTATCGAGGCAGGTTCGCTGTCGGCTGTTGGTTACAGCAGAGGCGGTGAGCATTCGTTTGCATAACCCTCCTCTGTGTGATCTATTATTCTGTAATTTTATTTTGTTTCATTTTCCTAAGACAATTTTATTCTCAAGTAGTGATATATATATATATATAGATGTGTTGGCATAAATCTGAATCTCTCTGAAAACGAGCTTGTTCACCACTCTGTTGTTTTGTTTGAAATGTGCTCGGTGAGAGGACCATTTCGATAATATGTGCAATTATCACGCAGCGGTTTGCCGTTAATGAACATATTCTAGTTTAAAGAACTTCTTGTGATCAAATGATTCGGAAACACTGAACTGACTGTTTCTGTGAGAGATTATCATTGATGACGTATCTAACTGACTCACTGATTCGGGTTCATGCAGGACGGTTAAGCTAATCTTTAATTAGCAAAATAAGCGGAATATGGGAAGTGCTTTTTAAACTAGTGTGTGTGTGTGTGTGTGTGTGAGTTCAGTATTAGGTTTGAGAATGGCGAGTTTACTAGAGGTAGACAGATTTGATAACGAGCTTGTTTACCAGTCTATCCACAGGTCGGGATGACAACTTATAAGTGACCATAGGTAACGCCTTCTGTAACATCGCAACTATGGTGGATTGATTCTACGTGTGATAGAACGAGGACAGTGTAAAAACGGTCAATTTCTTAAACATCAATCTGTACATATACGGCGAGAAAATAACCATGGGTGAACGGAAAAGTATAGGTACAAAAGAGGGGTAAAACAGCCAATTTCGGGAGTGAAAAGTTTTGTTTGTTTACTGCATGCCATTTTGAGATTTTCTTTCGTTTTTTGTTTATTTTTGAGGTTGCAAATCGGAGAGGATGCATTTGCGGCACTGACTTCGGTTGGATGCCATATCTCGCAGTATCTTCAGCCAAAGACAATCTGAATCTTTGGGTTTCAGCAGGGG
>UZAN01041364.1:0-24119 GCA_900618425.1 Echinostoma caproni | reverse complement strand
AAATGCTTTACCTCGCGATGAAAACGTCAGAAAATAATTGTTCCAATAAGGACCTCGTCAATGCACCATCTTTCTGACAAAAGTTACGCGAATGATATCACCTTTCAATACAGAAATTGTGTGTAGGTGCATGTACCCTCTCCCAGTTTTAGATAGGTCAACAAGTGATAAAGAAAATGGGCCCTGTACCAATCGTATACTGATTGTCTGACACAAAATTCAGTACACAGCACTTTCGTATCCTGGTCCGTCAAGAGGCGACTGGCACCCAGCTGAGTGCACCCAATTAATGTGCAAAAAAGCTCTTCCACGAATCACAGTCCCCGAGCTAACCGGAAGTGTGAACCAGGGCAACATGTCGTAGGTATTACCAGTGTGAGTTGTCGTTGCTATCGATGGTGTCATTTCGGATAAGGAATCCATGATCTTTCTGAAAAGAACGCTCAAACCAGCCAATTTCCGCTCTAACAAGTGCCACCTATATTGTCTGAAGACAGATTTTCTCGTTCTGAAACCTTGTGGGTATATATATGGTTAACTTCCATAGATTACGTTGATTCGGGCATGTGGTACGGATATCATCAAATAGATGGCCACGGCTTGCTGTACGTACCGAGGCAGGTAACGGGTGGGAAAATCGTCTAGGATAGTCCAGCTGAGGTTTGTCATGGGAGTATGAAATCCCTGATCTGGGGACTTATATAGTTCGTATAAGGCTTCCGGGATGGAGACACGGGAATCAGATTGACCGATGTTTGAAGACACATCAAGTGATATGGCTCTGTCGCATGAGTCCTCTAGTTTTCAATTTGAAACTAATTCAGACATTCCAATCTTCCCCGTACTCCTTCGTCCAAAAAGGCGGTCAAGAGACAGCAACCGAAACCGCAGCACGAAAATGCGTGGTTAAGGACTGTAAAAACTCAAATTGAAACAGGAATGCTGTATGGACAGGGCTTGAGATGGGATTGAAGAAGCATGCATTTGGTTGCCTTTCTCACTTGCCCGTATACGAAGCAGTAGGCTGTTATCCATGTTCACTTGATGGATCAGCAGCTGGCTGAATTTGTGTATTTGAGGGACAGAAAAGCCAATCCTCTCGTCCATCAGGGCATTGCATTGGATTGGATGAATTATGAGTAGGCCGGTCCGTTCTCATCCAGAATTATGACAGCAATGAATCATGCGCGTTCAACACGAGCTATTGTTGACATCCGTCACATCATGTTGCAATAGAATTCATGTGCTACACCTCAAGTGACTGCATTAACTTACAGCAGAGCATGGCCGATATGAATTTTCAGGGGGAAGGGGACGACCGCACACACACGCATAGACACGTACAGGTGCTAGCAAGGTAAATAACCAAGATATGTCATGGAGCGTGCGTGAACGAGGCACATCTGACAACAGTCTCACACGCCGTCCACCAGGAGGTTGAGAAATATGTACCGCTTGATGGTTATCCAGACACTGCTAGACTGCCTAGGCAGTAAAATGGTCCTTGCAAAGCTGGTGAGATCAACAAGGCAGCTTGAAATCATATTTGAACAACTTTAATGGCCGAAGTTATAGTAATGATTGGTATCTTGTAACTGCGGTATCCCTTGATAACCAACCCCAGAATTAGTGCATTCCACGGGAAGCCAAATACCGCATGTGAGAATACGTTCGAAGGGAAAACCGGGTTTCTATTTTTTTAAGTTTGTGAAAATCGCGTAGAGATGTTGTTCAATTCGGTGGTTCGTCGAAGTTCATGAGTGTCTCATGGAGACCGGGAAAATATATGAATATGGGGTTTGGGTAGAAGGGTCTCATAACTCGCTTTACTTTAGTGATCAGCGGAAGACAGACTTTCGTCTGGTTGGCTCGCATTCAAAACACAGTTGCAGTGCTTGAGTTAGCCTCGTTTGAAAATACACAAAATGGTGAACTTTCGTCCTCGGAAGCACAGAAAGTGCTGAAGCACGGGGGAGGAGGGGGATGAATGCGGGTTATGATCACGCTTAGTCATTTTTCCAATGACGAAATACGGCGATATCTTGCTGGGTAATCGTTCGGTGCCATTGTTAGCATGAGGTGGTGCTGCAATGTACTCATCTGTTCAACAGAATATTGCAACCCGAGCAGTATAACAGATATATTCGACCGTTGTTTGAGGTACCATCACGTATTTGTGATCGCCGATCTGCCTACTGCAATCACCATTGTTTTCATAGACCCTACAACCACTAATTCCACGCGTCGGGTCCATGTAAATTAATGCTTTTTTCATTTTTCTCAGTTAGTTGCGTTTCCGTTCGTGATAAAAGTCTCTGTTGTTAATCTTGCCATACGTCTTCTTTTTGTGTATTTCGTCCAAGGGATCGCTTCAAGTGTCTGCTGTACTGTTCACTCGGAAAAGTTCAACCAAAGGGCTGTTTTCATCTCCGATGCGTCGTGATTCACGGAGTTTGAAGACTCACTTTGCAATTCGCCCTTCACTTTCCCTGAGAGCTTTGTCTGTTTCCGCTCAAACTACCATGCCTCAGTGTGTTTTATCATTTGCGCTGATATTGATCCCAGGAGAGGCATAATTTCTGGAACACTCATCATCAGTAAATCTCTACCATTGCATCAAGTTTGGAAATGTTTTGCAGTGACCTACGTAGATGTCCTTGTTCTTTTAGGCCTATTAGGCATGACGTGATGCACCTTCATTGAGGTGTCACATGATCGCAGCTTCCACCAATTTGTCAAACACCGAGTCACCACGATTGCCGTGCTGAAGTACAAACTCGGGCTCATCGTCGCACCCGTTCTACAACCGGTTCGGTTGTGTGGGGATCATAAGGAATGCAGCACTTTTTGCCGTTATGATAATTCTGTTTTCTGACCATTGTTTTGTGAAAATGGAAGGTAATTTGATGAAATTCCGTATTCCGTCTGATCAATTACTTGCGGTTTGGACTGTCAAAAATGGTACGGATCGTGCACACGGAAGCGAAGATAATTTATAAACCAAGGGGAACAACGATGTTGTCATAGGGTGTATAACATATTGTGGCTAGGTAATAAAGGTTTGAAAGATGAAGATGTTTGATTGCCATGATTCGTTTTGCATTAGATGACCCCAGAACTCTTGTGATCGACTGACTATCGACCATGGGTTGTGTAATTGACTTAATCAATCAATTCGAAATGTGTTTGTTTTACGTCAGCGACGAAGGAGATCGAGCTGTGTTAACATCACATCACCTGTGTCAGCGCTAATTATAATTTATAATGACATCATCACCACAGGCTTCTTAAAGGAATGCCCGAAACGATATATAAGTAAGGAATAACCTGTAGCAAATAAGCACGATTTCATTAATTCGTATTCATGCCATTACACCACGATATGTATCACCACCTTGAAATAAAATTGTCTAGAAAAAATAAAATAAGATAAAATCGTATTACAGATTGCTGTATATTTTGCTATTCAAGTTGTCCGAATATCGCTTCAAGATGTCGGACTATTGTTTGATAACGTTCGGGTGTCATTTCCAGTTGTCTCGTTGACCTCATCGGAGCTGCCAGCCCCATGTACCTCTCAAGCCTCCCAGCGATTTTTTGATGACCACCAAGCAGAATAGACTTCTCCACCTCAATCTGAAGCGCGAGAACAACGATTGTGAGACGTGCCTCCGTCAAACATACCTCAATTCCCATGACATAGCTTGATTACTTAACTTACTAATACATGTACACGGCTGTGAGTTTGTCCCCTGAAAAGTTATCTTGGGTCAGGCTCCACTGATACCGGGAGGTAATGCGTGATCAACGCATGAACCATTGCTTTCGCCCATGATGCATGATGCCGCAATATAAATCATAAGCTACACCTCAATCGGCTGCAGTATGACATCAATCGATCATACTCGGTCGATATACGTACGCGTCAGTGTAGACCAGATTCGCATCCAGTTTGTACGACGCTTGCAGATTTAGTTTCATATCTGAGTTATGGCCACAAAAGCATCAACAAAAATTCCACCCTTCAAGTACTGAACAGTCAAAGTGACCAGTTTGACCATATATCCAGAACAGAATGAGCGATCTGTAGTAAATCAACTACGATTGAAGTAATGTAATGAGGACTGTCGATAAATGTTGATTTTTGATAGTTACTGAATTTGAAATGAACGTCTGAGTCCGAAATTAGGAATGTTTTTCAAAAATACACTTTTCGGAGTATAGACCCTGAATTCGATAATCTTAATCGTTTAAACCGTATATATAATTATGTTAAACTACTTCCATTGTACAAGGTAAGGCCGGTGAATCAAGGCTAAGGTATGACATGCAAATACATATATGTATGCAAACTTGCTTCGAATGATCATAATGTCAAATAAAGCTAGTCGAAGCTATTTGGAAGATGTCCACAAATTATAGGGACACTTCGATTTATCGATTTAGTTTGACGGCGTTAAACCACCGAAGTTGTTCTTGAGCTAGACATTACGGAAGTCAGCACTAATGAGAACTTATGCAAATGTTCGATAAAGTAGTGAGTATTAGGAATTCAGAACATCCTTTCTGTATAGTGTAAATCAGCGCCAAGCAAACAGCGATGCTAACATTCTCTTGCTTTACATCCGCGATAGTCTTTAGTTAATCAAAACAACATTAGGCACGACATTTCGACAGACGTACTCTATACTCGAATTTCCTCCATTCGTTTGAGATCTCGGGTACAAGCGGACCATTACAAAATATTTATGCTGTAAAACATGCAAATTGAATTGCAAAAGTTATAGAATTGATTGCATCATGACACCGGAAATCGGATTCACCATGAACACATCGTCGTCTCTTTACTGATCTGCTCATCGGGACTACTCGTGATATAGTGTGTGTGAGTGTGGTGTTCACGCATCCGTTGGGGCAATCGCCTGACCGTGTGTAGGTTGTCACTGGAACAAGTAAATGAGTATACACAGAATGATCCCGTATGTTCAGAAACTTTGTCTTTTTGATAGCAAACACACAGTTAGCTTAGAACTTGACAAAAGACGAATAATTGTTGCATAGAACATCTTATCAATGGTGTCCTTTGTATGATCTTAGCGGATGTGTCCCTTTTGAATGGCAAAGAAGTGTACACAAACTTTCCTTAATTTCGGTGTTTTGTAAATTGTTCTCTGTGCATTGACTCATTTTGTTGACCAGATGTTCTATATATCCGTTAGGAGCAAAGATTGAACTTACAACACGGAATTCTTCTTCTGGCAAATTTTCTTACCGCTTCCGCTAGGCAACGAACCGGGTTCCTTTGTGCCTTAAGCGGTACAATGCTACAAAAGCGGATGTATTGGTCTTTCCAAGTTGCCGTTCTATGCGCCGAACCGTCTGATCGATCAGTTTGTCCATTTCCAAAATTAAACTTTATGTTTCGATGGTCAGTGCAGAATCTGTGTTTGATGCTGTTTGAAATGTGTTGTGTGGCACTGATGGGACAATATAATATGGTAATTGAAATTCACCGTTGTTCTTTATAGATTATTTGGTAGTTTGAAACCAGCAGTGAAAACAGCTGGTGTTCAGACTCGAACCTTCGGAAATATGGAGATTTTGATATTGCCACCGATTTGTCCTAACTCTAAAAATGACCGGATAAAATATTTTTTCTCCCTCGACAACTATAGTCTTGCTCAGCCATCTCACAGAACATTAAGTAGCCTGTTTCATTATAGGTTTTTGAGAACGAGAACGTCTATTCCATTTTTCGCAGACTATTTGAACGACTTGGTTTACATGTAACCAACAACTCTTGATGAAGCCACCTACCTTTTGCAATTCAAATTGTCCCAGTATCATATCAAGATGTCCGTGTATCGTTTCAAAATGTCCTCGCATCATTTCAAGCTTTGACCTCATCGGTGCTGACAAGTCTCCCAGCGCCGTCTGAATGACCACCATGCAGCACCGATTTCCCTACCTCCCGTTGAAGTGCGGGGGACGATTGTGAGACGAACTTCGGTCACACGCCTCAATTCCCATGACATACACATTGGTTGTTTATCTTGCAAGTACGCGTACGCCTCTGCGTGTGTGTTAACTGATAACAGTGAGCCATGCGCGATAAATGCTTGGCCCATTGCTTACCTCCATTGCATGATGCTGCAATACAGCGCGATTGCTCCATCGTTTCACATCGACTCGTCCTTCTCACCCAGGACCTTAAATAAGTAAATTCCCTCTGACCCTCTCTGTGATCTGATTGGATCATATTCCGCGACCTGTGGCACTTGGATTCTCTCACCCCAGCTCGAGGCTGTCTGAATAAAGGCTTGTACGTTTTGTAATGCTCTTGTTGTAACGTCCAGTCCATCCATGTGCTGATAGCACTCGTGCTGCACAGGAAAGTTCAATGGGACTGTCTAAAACTCACAACTGTAAAAAAGGTGTTGTTCCTCACCTGAGTTACCTGGGTAAGCACCACGTCTCTTGTTGCGGCTGAACCATGCGACCAATCGATAAATGAGCCTGATCGGTCGTGTGATTTTCGGACCAGCATAGGAGGAGGATAAGTTCTGAAGGATTGGTAGAGAATCTGTCATTAGCTATGATTAACAGTTTACTATTTGTCAGTGCTTGTTCCACCTACCCGCGCTATTGTGCGCGCTAATGGATATGGGTCGTACGATCTATTCACTGGAATAAGAAGGCACCTATTTTCCTCATGTTTACTGATTGTCTGCGTAAATATCATATTTCAAGGAGTTCTTTTATGATTGTGAATCCATTCGGTACTAATATCATGTTGTCAACATGAAAAGTAGGACACAGAAACGGCTACTGCTCCTAGAGTATCCCAACACTCTCAGTGGAGTAATTAGATATATATGTGTATGCATGAGGCGGAAGAAAACCATACGTAATTATGCTGGGTTCAAACCACCCGTTAAAAAACGAAAATCCCCAAGCTGTGCTTGTTTTAGCCTCCCGAAATTGAGGATTGTCTGTGCTTATCGACACAGTCGCGGTTGATCCTTCGCATCGTCGGAAACAAAAGCTAAAATGAAGGATAGAATGAATATGACAGCTATAAACTATCACGTGACCGCTTATATGCCTGACTTGCACATTTGGTTTACACGTGTTCCGATAGCATTAGTCTGGTGCCCAACAATGGTCCGATCGCTCGTCCACTAACAAACAAGAAACCGTTTGAACCACACTACCACATTCGAAATTTCGATTGTACCAATAGAAAAGTCAAACTGATTTGTCACAGCAAATGATATGTTTACCTAATCTGTTTCGTCATGGAAGTAGCCAACAGGATAGAATTGTGAACAAGTTCTGCACGTCAAGACTGTGTGTGTGTGTCTGTGAGGGGGTTGGGTGATATGTACAGAAATGGGTAAACGCGTTAATCTGTGTCGTCTGAATCAGACAAGTGTGCAAACGACAGAACAATCAAACCGAAACAAAAACCCAATAGTCCGTAGGGGCCGCGGAAAGTTTCAAGTTTTTCTTGGAGAGGGAGGGCGAGGATGTCACAGTGTGCCGTGTAGACGGTAAATTATGAACAATGTTGTTAGTTCATGTGCGTCAAGAAAACAGTTTGAGATTATACAATCTCAGAGAAAACAAATCACACACGACCATATGAGTAAATGTGAAATTCTTTGCAACTTTGAATGCTGTTTTATTTTACAGGCCTGCCGTCCATGTAGATTGTAGGAGGACCACTTTTCTTCACCCAATGAAATACATCTTCTGTGGAAGAAAATTTCGCTCGTTCTGAACGCATCGGACTCAGGAGAAAGGAGACTGTTTCCAGATTATCTTTGGAGATTGCGGCTATTTGGTCTTCGACGGCCAGATATAGCCTTGTAGGTGAATTAGAAGATATGTACTGTTGCAGTTCGTGGATGAGACGTACATACAATTTACCCGATCTCCACGGTTCCTGCAACAAAAGCGGACGGATAGTGTCGGGAATGAGGCGTTCCGTGGTACCCAACGAAACGGTTAGGCAAAATCGATCACTCTCGATAGTTTCAAAAGTGGGCACATGAACTGGATTTGTCAAGCGATGTTTTTGAGTCAGATGTTGGCGTTTGGCCTCCAGTGTTCGGTTCAGCTTGGCAACGACAACTTCCACAATGTCGCGAGCGGTGGCACGCACGCTGATCAGCACTTTGACTGAGGCACCCGAACCAAGCCCCGTCGCGTAGCCCGCATAGACACGAACAACACTGACCTGGCGATCGTGGTTCACCACAGGCGGAACTTCCTTGGTGACCTCGTTTATTGCCCTATCACGAGGGATGTGGCAAACACTGAGCAGATTCCGAACCTCGTGTGTGTTCGTTTTCCTTTCAACTATTTGGATCGCCTCGTTCAAGGTGCTTGGACTGCCTAGATAGAGCACATCTTTCCAATCCGATCTGCCCAGGCTAATTTCACCCAGATCGCCGAGAACGCGTAATCCATACCGCCCATTATCCATACGACGAATGACAGAATCGACAAACATTTTCAGCGTACGCGAGAGCAGAGTCAACGCGTGCGGACGTTTTCGATCTCTGGCTGCGGAAATCACCTCACTCAGCCAGCGTTTCTCTTGAAACGCACTGTCTACCTGATGGTAAATTGATTGTAATGTGTTTGTCCGTTCCACACACTGGCCAAGTTCAGAATCTGCAATACACTGACGTTGAACCAAGGTAGACATTGGTATTAAAACTTCCAACATAGACATCAAACTGGACGCTGTGTTGTAGAAAATCGGATCGTAGATCATACCCAAATTGCGTTCGAAATAAGCCATAAATATCCAAGAGCAGTTACTTGGTGGTGGAGTTGTGGAATGTCCTGGAGGTAAACAGACTTGATCTGTTTTGGGAAAGATTAAAATGAGTGCGTGCTGAGGTGAGATCTGAATCACCTCAGGTAAATAGAAACGAAAGTCCAGTAGTTCATCATCCGTGTAATTTAGACGTTTGGCCAGTCGAATCCACGCGTTGTGCAGTTTCCGACAGAATCGCAATGCGTACGGTTCATTGACAACCATATGTGTCGTTGATCCGGGATTCGACACTGCATCTGGATCTGTGGCCACGAGCAGATTGTACAGTGTGTTCCACTCGGAACGACAAACGTGCGTTCGTCGACGAACCCGTTCCACCGGGAGCATATGGATCACGTTTGAGGTTTTGGAGGACAAAATTTTAGCCTGGTGATCGAAATGTGCATGCATTTGAATCAGACTCACGTACAAACCCGGATCCAATTTGTTCTGACGTCGTTCCGAATAATAGAGTAGTACGTCCAAATTGCTTAGCAAATGTAGCTCCGGGGTTAGATAGATTAGATCCGGTCTCATGGGGACATTTCGACTGCTACCACCGGACTCGGATTCGGTGACGGAAATTTTCGGCGACGGTGTCACTTCTGTGCCGACCAGTGTGAAATCAGCGGGATTCAATTTGTTCTGACGTAGAAATTTGTGAAGAGGATACCAGCGGAATCCGCCCGAACAAGTCACATCGTTCGGATTTTGAACGTGTTTTACCAGGACCAGAATGAGACTGTTTTGTGTTGATTTGCTGGAAGTCTCGGGTTGACTGACGGGAGTAGACGGTGCCGGAGTGTTTGCAACCCCCTCGGTCATATCATCCGCGGTGCGGACGCCCGTTGTAGATAAACTGAACTCGGATAGTTCAGTTACTAAGCTGGATATGTTTGACTCAATCAAACGACCGCTGAACCAATCCGGATAGAGAACACCAACGTCATAAGTCCCTAATGCGATCTGCATTCGTTGAAGTGCTGTGAGAAGTAGAAAGCGAAATTGTAGGTTTGCCGGGGTCGTTGAACGCAGAAGATTTTCGCTAATCAATTGCAGATCCGTTCCAAACTTGGGCTGTGCTAAAAGTCGAGAGAACCAGTTCATATCAGCACTTGTTTGAGCACCCAGGTTAGGCTCTTCTTTCGTGACACAGACCATCGGTATGAAGTCATCGACCAGAATCAGTTGGGACTTATCCAGGGTCTCACGATCTGATATCGACACTGTACTGCTAGGTGTACTATGACACACTAGGGCCAGATAGACTCCCGTTTTAGTCTGTCTGACAAATTTCATACCTTTAGTGGTAAAAGGAAACCGAAATGACCGTTTTCGCTGAATCATGGGCGAACGTGTGCGCTTTCCACCCTCTTCTGATCCGGCTATCGCTTCACATGGATTACTTGTCGACGGTTGTCGATAGGTCCAGATAAGCAATTGTTGGTCGAGCAATTTCTTTAATGCCTGGAATTTTTCGCTGAAAATTTCCGCTCCGTAGCGCAAGGGAATCGTTTTCTCGGTTGTTTCTGAATTCTCTTTCGACCTCTGTAACGCATCGATCCATGAAGACGGGGCCACAAAACGGGGTTGTGCGTAACACGGTTCAGACCAGCCACGAACTGTGAACGCGTAGACGCGAACGTACACATTCTGTCCCGATTGGAAGCCGTCCAATTCATAAAATCCGGTGCGCACAAACAATCGTGCAGATGTATCCGGCTTTTTTGAATCCGGGACAATTGAAGTGAGACGAATTGGTGGGGCTACGGTGCAAGAAAACACATCGTTTTGAAAATCCGCCGACAGAGACCATTCGATACGATATCGGATGACTAGTAGTCCGTAGCTATCGATCTCAAATCCAGCCACTTTCCTGCCCTCAAAAGGACTACGCCCGGTTTCCGGTGAGCTTGATTCACATGATGTTGTATCACGTAGTTCACTGGACTCCACGACAGTTGTCGATTTAGTGACATTCACTCGCAAACGAGATTGTCGTGGAGGAGATACTCGAACCAGAATGGACCGAGCACTGTAAACCATCAGGACCACTTTACTCGGTGCCGGTGGAGTAGGCGGATATCGATCTAGTGCATTACGTAATTCAACAAGTTTGTCCCGATGTTTGACGGCACGTTGCAAATCCATCTCCTTTTGAGCCACTTCGGTAAACGCTTCACTCATTGCAGACTGATCCCAATCGGTCACGTTAGGATCTCGTTGGATGAGCGAGTAGGCGTTTGCGCGTGACACCGCCGTGTCCAGACAAACTTGGGCTGTACTAATTTTAGCTTCCACATCTCCTATACGACGGGTTAGAAAAAATTTCATCGGATCTGTGACCCGTACATTCGCAGGTCCATGTTCCAAAGCCACACTCAGCATAGCACCTGGCCTAAACCCGAGCATGATTAGGAGGGCGATTGTTTGCGGTGAGGCTAACAAAACAGCATAATCGAGGGGATTCAAACCAATCTCGGATCGGACCGACTGATCAGACGAACTGAGTTCTTCTTTCAAGAGTGCGAGCTTTTGATGATGTTCCACAATTTGTTCCACATTATTTTGTTCAATCCACACGAACAGATCATTCAATATCTGCATATTTTCCTGTTCTTGTGCACGTCTGGTTTTCTCCATGAGAACATCTTTCGATGGAAGCAACAAATCTCCAGCTGTTTGACTTGTGGGCACATTGAGTTCAGCCTCCACACTTGGAAACGGTCTATCCGCGGGCCAATTAATGCTGGAATTGTTGCGTCTTAAACGCCGAACCACCGCATAGCGATTTCGTCTGGATTGAACTGTGGCAATGTGAGAAGCCAGTTGCTGCGAATGAGTGCCCAAGGCTGGGTCGGTAAGTGCCGTAGCAGTTTGAATATGCTTTTGAAGACCAAGTATCACCGACGTGTCAGTCCAACGGGACTCCCCGTTTTGAGCGGCTCCCATGATTGATGAAACACATATTTTACAGCATTGTTCAGATGTGGCTCGTTTAGCCAATTCCGTGAGCACATGTAGATTAGGTTTACTTGGTTCGCTTGAACACGGACNAACACGGACTCCTTTCTTTGTGAAATGGAGTGGTAACCGAGCGAGAACGTGGACCTCTATCCATCCAAGTCTTGCCACGTCTACGTCCGCGACGCTTTCTATCGACAGATTGCTCCCGTGGATGGACATCTAACTCCACGGGACCGGTATTCGGTGTGGTTGTCGTTGTTGTTGCTGCTGCTGTTGCAACTGCGGCTGAACTGATCACCTCACGTTGAATACTTGTTGCCCGTACGCGTTCTTCATTACCCTGGATAGGATCCCTGGAGCGTCTCAAAACTTGCGCACTGCTGTTCGAACGCTGAAGTTTGCTTTTCCCACCAGCTTTTGCTCGAATTTGTGCCACACGATTACGGGCTGATGTCACGTAGTTTGCAAATTCTTTGCTCTCAGTTGGCTTTTTTAATTCGCCTGTTGAATTTTTCAAATTAGACGGTGGATTGATCTCCGCTGGATCCGGTATGGATGCAGCTGTTGGACTGTCCACAACTTGGACAAATTCCTGTTGTTCATCTCTTAGAAAACTTATTTTCTGCGCGGTTTGTTGTAAATTCTCCGGGAATTTGACATCTGATCGACTGGAAACATTGACATGTCTCATATCCTCATCTTTGTGTAGATTGGGAGAACCAGATGATCCGAACGAAAGGGGCGATGGAGATAAGGAATAAGATCCGCCCAGATGGTCGGTCGTCAATGCGTCCAGTGGAATGTGACTTTGCAGAGGTAGTGACAATGTTTCCAATTTGGACGGTGAACCTCGGACGCGTTCACCACGATGATGATGATGATGATGATGATGATGACAAGTTCCACCACTGGGTCGGGTCAAATCACATTCAGANAACCGTTTAGCCATACCGACTGAGATTGTGGAGACAGCAGAGGATGTGTTTGGGGTGCTAGTGCTGGTACTACTGGTCGTGGACGGGACGAAATAATTTGGCTCTTTCAAAGTATTTGACTGGGATACGTGTGGTGCAGCGGAACTAGTGGTACTAGCCGTAGTAGTTGTAGCAGAAGTAGTAGTCAAATTGGAGGTGTAAGCCACTGGTTTAAACCTGTCCGAAAATTCTTCTTGTGTGGGAACTGCAAGTTGCGATTGGGGTTGTTGTTCCGACTGTGACGGTTTGCCTTTGCCTTGTTCACTTGTCACATCTTTCGAAGTGGAACTGTTCGCGTTTGGCGGATTATTTTCTGAACAATTGATACTTTTAAACGCGGGCATCGTATCCGATCGATGAAATCGACGACGTTTGTCAGAGAGAAAATTCAACGCGTTCGATAACATCGCCACTGTTCTCGATACGGATTGAACGGGGGGAATGTCAACTGGACCTGCTGAGACGTCTCAAAGTGTCCAATATTCTGGTTGTTTTTGTTGTTGTTGCAGTTTAGTTCGCGAAGTTGGCCGCAACAATGACTGAAATGGTGAAGTGGAAAAAGAAAACGGTTCTTGTTAGAGTTGTGTTGCATAGATTAACTCAATACTATTTGGTGAACATTGCAGATGGATATTATCATAACTAACATTTATGAACAAAAAACTGTGGTAGCAAAATAAACAAGTCGGAAGTAAAATCATTTAGTGCAGAAAGAGTCCAGCTTCTCTGGTCATTATCCTCGCTAAGACTGATATTTAGAGCACAACACGACAACTAAAGCCAATCGCAGTGTTGCCAAGATCCACCCGAAATGTCTCTATCACCGTTTAACTCCACAGGAATGCTGACTGGGTTTAATGCATTTGTTTTTGTTACCTTAGCATGCAAACGAGCCAACTTATGCCTGCCAAAATACCACCACCATCACCAACACCAACACCACAGCAACTCTCTTGGATACGGTCATTATCTTTGTTTACTAACTAGCGGATAACTGACGTAAACAGAGCTTTAGCGGCTGATTTGTTGACATAATGCGATTCATTTTTGCACATTCCTACGAGCGTAGAGCAGAAGGCAACAAAAAACCGACAAGTGCAGATCAATCACTAATCACGTACTAATTGATAATAACTGTTGGTTAGATCAACAATTTACTATTGAAAATTGTTTACTCATGTTTATCGACTGCTTCACTCTACAAGCAATTATCAGCAAACGAGGTCATAAACTACGTTGATACACAGTGGCCGAGAATTTCTAATAAACTCAGTAGAACGGGTGTCGAGTGCTCCCAGGATATGATACGGCAGACTTTATACATGATGGCGCTCGTACATCTAATCAATATCCTTGCAAACTTAGTCCAAATGCTTACTGCTTTAAACGGTTCACTTCTATCTCTACACTTTTATCTCAATGGATAAGCAAAGGAATATAATCAGTGTGGTAACCGATTAGGACTTTCCACTTAAACTGGAAATCAATCGGAATAGCTTCAAGTTGTTTTATCGATCACACTTTTACATGGGTCTTTTACGTTCTTTCTATTGATGTGCTTCAAAGGCTAACTCACAGAATACACAAATCACGGAAACCATAAGTGACCGAATTGACTGATGAGGGATTAGGTCCGGCCACAATGTTTCCTTTACAGTACCAAATTGATTGATGGAGATCAGTGTTAAGTCATGTACAACAAACAGTACCACAGGTTAGCTGTCGCCGAATTCATCCACTGACGGTGCTTAACTGATACGTGCTTCTTTTTTGTTTCTGATAGGATGGTTTCGTGCGTGACCAGCTGCAACGAGTAGCACGGTTATTCTCAATTTCCGATCCTAAAAAAAAAATCCAGTTACAGTGTAGCACCGGAAATCTATGGGCCGTTACACAACCCACCCGATTGGTCAATGTGGTCACATACTAGCGACTTTTCATGAAAATCTGTACATTCTGCCGTCTGTAAAACATCGATGGAAATGCAAAAGTCCCAGTTCGTAAGTTTATTTAAATTTTATTATACTATCGTATTTAATTCTTTCTATGCATCAAAATCGATTTTTTCCTTCTAAAGTGTCAGTCGTCGACTTAAAGGTATGAATATTCAATTCATCGCTTTTCGCACGGACGAGACTCCGTTCAGAGTGCAAATCAATCGATGGTGAACGCAACGCGAGCCAAACAGAATACTGGAAATTGTGCATTTGTGTTAGGGCCGATTCATTTTTGTTGTTTGCGATTCACAAACACTGCCATTCCGTAAACCCTGTATCCAGATCCAGACAGTTCATGGATACTACTAAGTTAAGCATTTGGCTTTCGTGAAGTTTGGAGTGTTCTGCCATCCGTAGCAAGGACAGTATTTGCAAGAGAGGACAGCAAACCAAATGGGAAAATGTGCAGCATTCGCTAAACCTATAACAAAATACGGGCACACAATGAATTCATCGGATTATTTGTAGTGATAATTTCAATATGGACTGTAGAAGAAGCCATGCCGAAGGCGACTCAAAATTATTCGATTAAGTGACCTGAAATCGTGCTTGTATGGCCGGCAGATGTGTTGCGCAGCCCCGGAGCACACACAATCATCTTTTGTCTGTTCTGTGCGCACAAAAGCCTGATGATGTGGATTTTCAACTTACATAATTGGATGACTTAAACGATACTCTGGTTGAGAGTCAGTCCTCTTGGTGCTCTCTACAACAACTACTCATCTAGAGAAACTCATCAAGGAACATTATGCGTATGCACATAGTCACGGGGAATGATGCGGTTTCAATTTACGTAGGTGAAATTTTGTATAACTTGGACCTTCGATAGATATCTTTATTCACCGTTCCCTATAGTTCACAATACGTGTCAAGAATAACAGGGCTTGAATCACCAGTCAGGTGGAGGTGTTCAGCATCCGTGTCGGAAAACCTAATCTCTAAGGTTTTCAAAACACCTGTCTGAAACCGGTTCTGTTGTGCATGAGGCTCTTGGGAACGTAAGCTGTTAACCATTATTGCACATTGCATCACACCGGTCAAATTGTTCCGCGTGAGGTTCACTTACGGACCTTCCCGTATTCACCTCAACTCAAACAACTGTGAGAAACAACATGTTGCGTAACTATACACTTTCACTGGAACCGTCGTCAATGTGATAAATGGAAATCTCGTACAGGGTTTCCAGGTATAAGCATATGTGATTGAGGATAACCGAATAAAATCTAGTTTTCTATGAGAAATATCTGACACATTTTTCCTGTGACAATATTCAGCATCTAAATCTGCCGAATCCTTGCAGGTCGAAATTGATTTCAACTAACTGAAACGTTTTTGCCGAGGCACGCGAAATCAAGTAAACGCAGTGAATGATGTGCAAAAAGCAAGCGAACTTCGATTTACGTTCATTCCGCAGATTTTCGCAAATCTGATTCGCTCATAGAAAAAAACTTCATCTGACTTTTCTATTGCCCCTTGTTTCTCACGATTCTCATTTCCGGACAAATGACCTCCATGATTGTTCTGGATGAATTGGAGTGTGAGGGGGAAATCGTTTCATCTGAGCCCATTGTTTCCACTTCCTATCTCGTTTCCCAAGTGCTTATTGGTCTATGGTTCTGTGCAAAAAAGGATCAACTTGATCTGAAGAAGGATGGGATGGGGTGTGTGGGGAATGGACAACAATACTTAATATGTTTAAACTATCGATCATCCGAGTGGATTGGCCTCTAAGCTCATTGACAGATATGCTGAATCTTGCGCCAAATCTGCCCACTAGATAATTTCTGACAATACCGACCAGACGTCCTCTCACCTGTCTCCCCTCCAAGGGAATTAATTAACTCTTTTCATGGTTATTTATGTCACAAATCTCGCAGTCCATTTTTGGCATACACAATAAACTCTAGACACGAAGGTACTTTGCTAAAATGCACTTTAGTCTTCTCGTGTAAACACGTTTGCTTCCTCCTGTTGTTTGCGTCACAAAACACATGCATCGGAATTTTTCAAATTTTTGACAGTGTTTCATTATACGGTTACACATTTAATAGAATGCAATTCGAACGATTGTGTTACGACCGAAATGTATACATGTGCTTAGAAAAATCGCACGGTACAACAGATTTAGGTATTGTACTAGGGATAATTTTGGGTGCGTACACTGGGTATTAGGTAACTGATGGAATCGGATTGATGAAGGTGAGTTGCACGGAGGTCTATGATGCTAATTCCCCAGCACTCCCTTGTTCTTCTCAGAAACTTCGGTAATATCATTGACTGTTTTGGTCCTATATTCACTGAGATTTGATAACCGAAAATTCTTTTGATCAATTAACCCTGGTTAACGGAAAAATAGAGCTGGATTGCAGCAACAAAAGAAGAAAGAATCCGCCGGTTTATGCCAATGTTCAGTTGAATCACAAAACCGTAAATAGGACCACCAATAAGAAAGTACATTATTAAACGAGTAGTGATTTCACCAAACATATTCCCTATGTTTAATTGAACAAATTAGCTTGTCTTAGCCACGACGAACGGAAAATCAAAACACAAGGCGTTGGTGACAACGTTTCGACCCTTTTGGAAGACCTTTCTCAAGTCGTTTAATCGGCTAATCTCACATTACAAGCTAATTTCCTCAATAATCATGAGCACGATGTCCAAGTTTTTCAGTGAGATTCGTTTTATCCATGAATCTCGTGTAATTCCATACGTTTAAGTTTATCAACAGTATTACGGAACTCGTCCCACTGCCATTCAGTTAGATAATTCAGAGAATTTGAAAGCTAGTCCGCATAAACCGGTGCTCCTCAAACCTTGTCGCCCATATCCATAAACAGGTAATCAATTGTCTACGTGAAATGCTGCTATTTTACGGATGGGGGCGGAAAATGTAGGACAATAAAAAAAGTAGTCAGACAAACAGTCAGACAGACGAAGATGGTCCCACTGGGTAAGGAGGTGCACATTCCAATTCACAGAACAATATCTTCATTTTTAAGGATAACAAGTACAGTAGGGCATGGCTGACTTTGGAGTCCCACATCCAGTATACATATATCTATCTGTAGTAATTGTATGCGTGCATACGTTCGGACCAGCGCGCCTACGTGCTTGCGGGCTCACCCCGCAACCGATGACCGACAGGAAAGCTGATGCGATGTGAAAATGTCTGAGGACCGGGAGACAAAATAAAACTAAGGCTGGGACAAATGTGTCCAGGCCCGACCCCACCCCCTCACACTCGCACACACACACACATTCACACACAGCCCACTCCTCATTGAACTGCACCACAGTGTTTATGTGTGCGCATGTGCGGACGCGGGTGCGGTAGGACGCACTCACAAAGTGTTCTTTTTTGAACAATAAATGGTCTTACAGGTGAAGTGCACTTTACCCTGTGATTTTTGTGTGAACCTGGCTGTCTGTGGGCACGCGTGTTATCACTTTTGTCGGCATGTCACAGTATACTTTTCGAATATTCTTTGGATAGACGAAAGAAAAAAATATTGGCAAACTGGTTTTCGGTCAGATGCCAAACCAAATGCTTCCAGATCCGACGCGTGAGAAGGCTATGCAGAAAACCTTAGACAATCAAATGTGAAAGTGATAGAGCAATGGCAGAAGGAAATTCTTCAGGTAAATGTGAATTGAAATCTAGCCTGGTAAATTTAATCGTAGCTAGTAAGCTAGAAGGTGTGTGGAATACCTGACTTGGTGGAAGGTTTTTGAGTGGAATTAATCGATCGTTCACTGCGTCTAACGTTCGTTGTTGTCAGACCAGATTTGAGCTGACTGGAGACGAAAAATGTACACATTTGAATTCGTTAGTCTGCTCCGCCCAATTTTTGTCTGGTTGGTAAGCTGTAGCATATAAAGGTTCCATTCGAGCAATCCAGAGTTCAAGTCCCCATAGACGAATGTGGATATGCACAACTAATGAGGTCTAACATGAGCGAAAACGTGAGTCCACGGCTCTCCCAGTGTGAATGGAGGGACTGGAGATTGTGGGTAAAGATGGTGTCTGACGAACAGTCAGTCCAAATCGGTAGGATTGTTTTGTCTCTATGGGTAAACCGTAAATCTTCTGTTTGAGTTAGCGTACTGAAACTTGTATAATGGGGTAACAAACGAAACGGACACTGACAAATAACGATGCGCAGGTATGGGATACCTAGATTTTCAGACTGAATTAATCAGTGACATCGTGTCGATATCATGTCAACCCAGTCAGTAGTACAAATGACGGACGGAGGCAAGAGGGTATGTATCTTAATTGGGTGATCATGTTTTTTCGATGGTCCAGAAACCCAGTATCCTCTAGTGAAATCAGAAAGCGGTCGGACAATATAATAAGCTTAAGGTATCTCTCTGTTTTTCAAGACAAATGCTGGATAGTTTATGGTGTTCTGCCCCTGTTAGCAGCCTGAAGAACCAAAGTGACACAAAAATGGGCGAGTATGGATTTAGGGATAATGCTGCATCTAGTTAACTTGTGTGGGATACGAATTAGTCTCCCAGAAGACCGCATAATCGTGAATAGGCTAATTAGTTGTGGTCAAATCTACCTTTTCAATCATGCATAAATAATAACTCACTGACTGGCACGTTCAAAGGTTTTCAGTTAACGTTAAACGTAGAAAAGTGCCTAGATATTTGTAGGTATACACGTTTCGTGTGAATTTCCTTCAAACTTCCTAACACTGGTGTATATTGGCCCACGTTAGCTTTTCATTTAATCACCCTGGGATAACAATGTTCATATCCGCAAACCAAAAATATTAATTGGCAGAACCTTGTTCGAAAGAATCCAAGCGGACTGCGGTACCGATATACTCAAGAAGAAAGATACCTCCTCAGAGTATTTGCTCGCAATAGCTACACCCGCAAATGCATCAGAAAAACTCTCCAAGAAAGAAAGAAACAACAGTCGGAGAATTGGGAACAAGAACGACCCTACTACACATCAAAGACGTCTCGGAAATGACAGAAAGACTGCTCAGCTCATACGGAATCCAAGTCACCAATAAACCAACCGCCTGTTTAAGGAGACTTCTGTCAAAACCCAAGGAGAGAACAATGGAGAAGGAGAAGAGCAGTGTTGTCAAGAGCTGCCCCAAACACTATATCGGGTCAAACTGGAAGAAAGCTGTCAACAAGGACCTATGAACACCAATCGGCAGTCAGGAGACATGACCAACCTTCTTTGATTTTCCTCCACGAAGATCAAGAAGGACATCAATTTGACTTCGATTAAGTGAAAATTATCGCCCAAGCCCGGTCCAAGCACACCGGAGAATTTCTCGAGGCTTGGCATTCTTCAAACAACTCGATAAACAGGCACATCGAGCTAGGTCACGCGTTCACTCCAATGCAACTCAAGGGTCAAATGACGCAACAAAAAAGGGCCACCTCGTGACCCGAGAACGGACCGAAGCCACAATCAGGACGGAAAGACAACCCCTCCCCTCCCATTCTCATCTCATCGCAGCAGTTTAACGGCGAACTGAGTCGAACACAGTGAGAACAAGGGACAGTGGAGAGATGGGTCAGTGGAGAAGACCACATATATAAACGAACGGGTCAAGCAGAACATTGCCATTTCACTAGCACTGATGATGTCACCTCGGCTGGTGATGAAAAGTTTGCAACCAAATTACCAAGCTCGGTGAACAGGTGAAACAGAATTCAGTTCATCCGAGCAACGAGAACGGATTTTCGGATTTATTCACTGGCATACCGAACAGGAAATCCGGTTGTAAACTGTCCATAATCTATCGAGGCGGGTGATGCATTGTCAGGGATGAAATTTGTCAAATAACTGAAAACCAATTTATTTGAACAGTATCACAAATCAAAACAGCATGTTACGTCCACATATGCCAACATTTTTCACTGGTCAAATGAATTGCGCAATATTTAACAGTATCTGATTGTGATACTGGACTGTTGCTACTGAGAGTACGTCTTGGTTGTCGGTCTCGCGGTCCGTAACATCATCAGAATCTGTACCAAACAATTACCCATGATAATGTAGCAGCTGAATATATATATATATATATTTAGATAGGTCACCATTTATTGTAGTGACACCATAAAATTCTACTTTAGTACTTCTAAAAATCTGGGAAATATAATGGATTAGATTAAAAGACATTTGTTACCCATAGCATTCTAAAACTTTAGCAAGTCATCAAATTTTGAAGTCCTCCAAAATGAAATGACTTCATAAAAGTTCGTTTATTTTAGTAGTTTTTTAATGTTACATATATATGGAAACAAATCGATTTGATTCGAATGCATCTATGCGGACGCCGTGAATTAAGCGCATACCAAAGGGAATTTAGAAAAATAGTACGAGCTTTCGTAATGATTACGGAGATCACCAATTCCTCCCGTATCTCTCCGACACCGAAACTCGCAAATTTTTTTTGTGTTGCACACAAAATGACCTTCCGTGCTGATCATCACATGTAGGCACAGGGGTGACAACAAACAAGTACAGCCGGTTCGATTCTTGCAGTAGATTATGTGCTTTGTGCCGAGCACATGACCACATGAAAGTTAGAGCGAAGCGAATTCTCCGGTCAGAAATAATGGACTCTACCTGCTGCACACCCCACGCTGAGTCTTGTGATCTAGAAGATTGATCTTTGCCTCTTTCCGATCGCTATGATACGTTGGTTTTTTTCTTTCCGTTTCATGTTTGCCCATTTCCTTTCCCCCCGCCTTTCCAACTATACGCAATTATTGGTTTTGTACCTGCTCTTTTGGCATAGTTCAGATTATGTGCGTCGATACAGGGTTAGTTGTGATTGGGCCATTGTTATCGAAAATACTAGGTGAAAACTAGGCTCGGAATTTTACATTACCAGAAGTGCGATGTGATTTTTATTTTTCTAGTTGAAACTAATGGTGCTAATTTGCTTATTTCGCCTGTTTGATGAAAACCAAGTGTAGAGTCAATATTCGGGAAAGATAAGGCCAAAGAAAATAGAAAAGTGTCAACAGTTGAAAACAAATTTAGGCGACGGCTCAATCCATGTCTCATTCTGACGTGATGGGCACGTTATCTGAGGCATAAGACTAACAGTTCTTTATTTATACTGAAATTTGTTGTTCTTATATCCCCACCGGTTGTTGCAACAATCCATACCCTCACCGAATTTATGAACGATTTTGCTATATTTCACATTTCTAATAAAATTACTAGTTTTGACGGAATAAGAGAGTAATTCAGAAATCAATGAAACGTGCTGAGTTTTTGTTTTCAGCCAACTGAATTAATCCCTAAGACTTCAAGCTGCCAAACAATAACTTGAACAATTAACCTAACTGTAGAAGTTCATTCGGTGGACGCCAGTGAATTTGAAGGAAAGCCTGTCGGGGGCAGTTAGCTTGCATGCAGACTGATGGATGCCATGTGCCTCCGTCTGTTGGATGAGTGCTTCGAATGTTAAAATACCAGTGATATCGATGTGACCTCGTAGCTCAGTTGGTGGAGCGTGCGCTGTACTAAAGCGTATGGAGTGTTCATGTATGGGTTCGAATGCCATGGAGGCTACTGAATTGTTCACAATTTCAACATAAGAATTTAATCTGCCAAACAACAATTTGAACTGTAAAAGAGTATTTTGCATGATATTAGTGAAGGATGTGGTTTGTTCATACGGTGAATGTTGTCATGTAAAGGGTAAATGAAAGGCTAGGAAGCACTCTGCAGCTGTTTCGACCTGGTTGGGTCTCATCATCAGCGCGTGAATCCATCGACCCAACTGGGGATCTCACTCGGGACCTCGCCGTCAGAACACAACAACACCATCCACTCGGCCACCAGGTAGCTGATCATAATGTGAATATTTGTTAACAGCGTTGGCAATGATCCCTTAACTAACATTCGCAGTCCGACAGCTGGCAATAACGCTCCCGGTTACATCTTTCACGTTCATGGATCACAAAACACTTTATGCCTGAATCTATTTATAACTTAAACTTGATAAGACAGATATGTAGTAAGTGTGGTGTCTGACACTAGCGCTAACTGAACCGGACACGAGATCAAGTGCACGGTTAACCTAATTAGACAAACGTGAAAATCACCTGAGCCTGTGGCAGCTGCTAGAGATTGGTCAAATTTCTCCCCTAATCCCGGCAAGTCACCCTCCGGTCCTTCTCAGATCAATAGAATATGCAGGCTGAAATAGTTAGGGGGTGCTTGGACTAGAAATCTTGTTGATCTGAACCGATCGCATTAACTACAGGACAATTCCATGAGACCTCCTCGCTACGGGTAGAACAGCAAGCGACCAACTGGTATTGCAAAATGACATCTGCCAACCTTCATGTTTTTTTGAGTGGTGGACGGGGACGCAACTCGCGTGATCAAGTGATCCGGAGTTTTCCACCACTACTGAGCTCAGACAAGTATGAAACTCAAGTCTAATGCACTGCCCAAATAAATAGCTGACTAGCTTATCTGAGGTGTATGCTTTTGGACTGTCAATAAAGCAGACACTTATCCCAAACAGTCACTCATAAATATCTGTGAGTTAGTTGCTATTAGTATATTTATTCAGTTTTACTAAGTCCGCGAAATATCACGGTGAGCGTTCTGAATTTTACAGATCATCTATTGATAATTTAAACAAATATATATACCATTGATTTACAAAGGAGGTTAGTGGATTAAAAATTTAATATCGATCGATTAGCAGTGGTTACCCAATGAAGCTTGTTCTTCACAAATGGGTTCGGTATTGGTAACTAAAATGGTAATGATGCAATTGTATGTGCTTATGTTAACTTTCGTTTTAATTATGTTATCTTCATGAAGCGATTCATCTTGTCTTGTGGGACCATTACATGCTGCCGGGGAGCGCACAGGTGGAAGCTGTGTACACGTGGTTTAGAGATTACCTCACTGATGACCTAATCCTATTACATTGTTTGATTCAATAAGGTTGTTCGCAAAATCAGAAGAGCAGCACACAAAATACAAATAAAGCATTGATTCCATTACACAATAGTGAGTTGAGAGTACGAAACGGAATTCGTGGGGTCTTTCATTTCGACCAAGGATTGTTTTTCACAATCGTACAATTGACGCATTTGATCTCCTTTGCCAATAATATCAACAGTGCAGCTTCCTGTTGTTATCCCACTGGATCACCTGACCCCGGCATTATTATAAGTTTGCACAACAGTTTTTTGCCTTTTTAAACAATTGAAGAACGCACTTATTTTGCCCATAGTTGAGATAGTTAACCATGAAAACGGCAAATGTGACCCCATAATATTTCGGAACTAACGGGACACTTTTTGTTCAGATAGACATTCTCGTGATTTTTC
>UZAN01041363.1:36829-49266 GCA_900618425.1 Echinostoma caproni | reverse complement strand
ATATCGCATGTTACACGGAAACACTGAAGCTGTACAAGATGTTTCAAATGATTTGACGATACGGGCACATCGGTTAAACCTTCTCCAATCAACATGTGTTACAGCATGCAACCCCCATACCTTCTTATTTCTTAAACAATCTTTGCAACAACATCAACATCTGTAGAGAATAATCCTCTCAACATCCATAGACTTCAGAATATTCTGATACTTTTTGATCTGACTTGGCTATGGTGGTGTGACTAAAGTTTGTGCGCTGAGGCTTAAGGATTGTGGGTTTTGGCTAAAGTTTGATGGGAAAAGGTGTAGTTTTCTCGTGATCATCCAACGGGTGTCCTGAATGAAAATATTCGGTAGTAACTTACTATTAGGTTCTCACAACGCTCTAAGAATGTCCTCCTCCTGTGCCAGTGTACGGTCAGTGATAGAACAGAGGTGTAATCTATTCGCGCAAACACTGAATAAATGAAATCATTGGCTCATACAGCTACTTCAAAATTGACCGGTTCCATATTCACTTCCATCTCATCTGCTTGTAATTGGAAAATCTACAAAAATGTAAAATTTGACAAAGAACCGGAAAATAAAAAGAACCAATAATTATTATGGACAGTGGACATTTTAGACATGTTCCAAAACCCATGCCTGTCATGAAAAAAAAACTGGAAAAAGGATTACTCCGAATATAGACAATGGGACATTTTCACGCTTTTACAATTCCAGGCAGTTGTTCGGGTTTTTATCGTTGTTGAACCTATTTTGCACTGAACACATTGTCTGTCGTAAATGTGAGCGAAATTAAAGTTTGAAATTGTATTAGCTACTATGGAAAGTTGTTGAATTAGAAGCTTTTCGTGGATTAGTTCATGCGAAGCTGAGGTATTTCGATCATCCACTGACGGTGAATAGAAATGTGATGAAAACGTACCCCGGGGCTTTCTGAACGTAGCGCAGCGCAGTGCCGGAGATGCGCGACAGGATGTCCCTCGGCTCGTATTCTCACAGCCCGGACACGATACGAGGCTTTGCGGGCAACAAAAAAACATCGAGGAACGCCGGTACGGAGATGGGACACGAGGAAATACCGGCAGACAGGCCTTCTGTTGATCGAGGTTAAATGTTAACCCACAAGGCAAACTAAATGAAACGCCATGAACCAAAAAGTAAATCGTGATCTCCCATGACCCGGAACTTTGAAATACTGTGCCTGGTGCGTGTGAAAAACCGAACGGTCTAATCCAAACATTGACCATCTAAATTGATTGAGCACAAGCTTGATAACCGTCAACCGTGTAGCTCAGGGGTAAGGGTTTGATTTCCCGACACAAATGTTTGCGGTTCGAATCCTGATAGGGACACAAAAATTACGCAGACTGCTGACGAGTCCCAAACAGGACAGGAAACAGCTGCCCAGTGCTCTTTGTCGGTTATCACAAACATTTCTATTGCATTTAACTGCATGGACTATGTTGAGACTCTTCTGGAGGACAAATCGATCAAACCCTCACTGGCGACAGACTGCGGGACTCGATTCGCAGATAGCGCGCACATCTCATGTCACCGAGTGACTGATCCACTTCTTCTGTTTTTGAATGCAGATCGGGTAGGGCAGAAATCACTTTGCAAGCATATTGTAAGTAGTTAAGCTCACACAAATTCAGCATCAGTATCGGACACCCCCAGATTCACTGGTCTCAATGTAGAATTAGAAAGACGATAGCCTATTTTCTTTCATGAAGTTAGACTCTAGCGGCAAACCTTCAATTGTGCTATCAAGTGCTCTGTGTGATTGACTACCGTCACGCATCCAACAAGAACGCTTATTCCTTCCGTATGTGTGGCAATTTATTTGATGACAAGATCTTTTCCCACTCCACCAAATTACCGTTGGTAAAGTCATAAAGTGCTGATGCTATGAGCGCAAGTCACTGGAGATAGACTACGAGTTTCGTGTCTACCAGTTTTATCGTATTACGTTTCGAGAGAATTGCATTATTCCTGTGTATGCAACTCTTCAGCACAGGATTCCGACGCAGGACGCTTTCGGGCAACCGCAATTNAATTAAACATGACAAACTGCGGGGCGGGGAGCTGGGTGTTGATGTCAAATTGACCATCTGGTACTACTGAAAGATTGGGACACAAAAATTAAATTGTCTCTATGAAAATTAGTGCGACCCCCGCGATAAATGTGACTTCGATTTCACGGGATACATGCTGTACAGTCGAGCCTCAGGTGCACAACAGAAAATTGCTAAAATCCCTCAGACATATTTGTAAGGTGAGGACATAAGTTGAGAATACCCGACAAGAGGACAAGGAATTTAATTACAGAAATCATCTAACAGTCATATAACAGAGAAAGCTTCCGCCAGATGACCATGTTTGTCACCTGAGAATTTCATCTGCAAATCTGGTCAAATTGATAGGAATTAGACTAGGGGAAAGTCATCTCCATTGTAAATCGCAAAGTCCATGAAGGGCAATAAAACCTACTCAATGTTCAGTTTAATCACGTCAAGTGGTCATTATCATCAAAATTGCGATCTCGATGCTTGTGGTGATCCTAGCTAACCGGATGACGCAAACCTCGGGGAGATAAGTTACAGTTTCCGGACAACTGTAATGGGTCAACCTTCCCAGATGACGCCAGCAAAGTGCCTGCGCTTTACAGTTTCTGGACAACGAACCATGGGCCGATTGCGCAGACCAAGTAGAAGCTGGGCGACCCAGACAGAAGGTTCGCGATGGCCTAGAATACGAGCCCGCGATTGATAGATGCCTAACTAACCAATAAAATTCTTTTGTACATGTTATGTAACCCCACTGATTTCTTCCAATAAATGAACTGCTACTTCTGTGATCTC
This sequence comes from Echinostoma caproni, assembly GCA_900618425.1. NCBI lineage: Eukaryota > Metazoa > Platyhelminthes > Trematoda > Plagiorchiida > Echinostomatidae > Echinostoma > Echinostoma caproni. The sequence goes on along the minus strand of UZAN01041363.1, from coordinate 46,399 downwards.
TTTCTCGCATCCCGGTTACGTGAAATATCGTTGTACAAGTGCCAGTGTGAGTTAGCGCTTCAGTGGCGTCCGTGATTCCTAATGTGTGATTCGTAATCCGTGATCTGTGCGTACTTCAACCATTATAATGCTCTGAGTTCTAATCCCGCTACCACTGTCCGTCTTCTTTACTTGCCTATCTCCCGCGGCAGTCTTTATATGACCGCGTTTTCACCCCCACCCCACACTTTCTTGAAAGTCACCTGTACATTTATATTCCCCATAGATAAGATAGGAAAAGAGAAAAAAACCAGACACAATCGTATTCCCAAACTGTTTTTAATTTATTCATCAATAACAATGGCCGTTATGTACTCGAAATTTCGGTCTGACAACCACGTGTTGTTTGAGTTTGCTCAAAGTCACCGCCCCACTGATGCACCTGTCGGCTTCGGTCCAGTGTCTCAATATCATCACCAAATTATGCGCCCACCGTGTTCGATTTTCTGCTTCAGTGACCCGCCCCTTTGTGAATATTGTCATAGAACAGGTGTGAAAATTTTCGTAGCATGACTCGGCAACCACCTGCACATCAATGGTCACACGAATTTGATTAGCTCGAGAAAGTCCGGGTTTTATTTCGAGGGCTGAGCAAAAAGCGTTTCCGGCGTACTCCGGGTACACGACGAGTACGAGTTGTAAATGACCGGGAAACGAAAACTTGGATTGTAATCTCGTATTGTGAATCTATTGTTCAGTGATTACAACTCACACAGAACCTAATATCAACACAGACGAGAGCACGGTTCATAAGTCATACGAGGGGCACTAAGCACCAGAACTGTAATTATGAAACTCAGTCGATGCCACTGGATGTCAGCAGTTATTTTCTAAAACCACAAAAGTGGTTCAAAGCTTCAGCAACAGAGTTTACGAGCTGCCTTTGATATTTAAGTGGTTTGCGGAATTCAAGCGTGGCAAGCGCTCCCTGGATGATGAGATACAGTGTGGTGGATCCGTGGAGGCCAGCACAACGGACAAAATTGCTGCTGGTGGAGGATGATGCGCGGATGACAGTGGCACAGCTGGCGAAAGACATCACGATCTCATCGGAATCAATCCGCTTCAGCCTACATGAGAATCTGAGCCTCAGAAAGGTTTGTGCACGTTGGATACTCCTTCGGGTCAGTGAGGAACAGAAATCAGTTCTGATGAATTGGTGCCACACCATGCTTACTAGGTTTTATGGTGAACGTTTCAATGCAGTTCAGGACATCATCAGTGGTGATGAGACCTAGGTGTAATTCCGAGCGCCGTGTAGCAAAGCAGATGGTGGCAGTGTTCATGGCCCAAACCGGTCATGTGGATACTGTACACGCTCCTACAGCAGAGCACAGTCACCGGAGATTTGTACGCCATCCACTATCTGTTGAACGTGCTGAAAGCTGTTGCTTAGAGTCTTTCAAGGACTCGAGCGCGAAGGACCTTACTACATCACAACAGATCAAGTACACACAGGTTCCATATCGTCGGCGATTTTCCGGCTAGAGGACACATACAGGAGGTTGATCACCAAACCTACAGCTCAGACCTGGCTCCATGTGACTGTTTTGTGTCCTCAGTTGTCAAGTGCATGATGCGTGGAATCCGATACGAGTCGCCCACCACTGCAATGGAGGCCTCTATTGAATTGGTCGAAGGATTACTAGCATCGGTATGATCGCGCTGTTTCACCACATGCTTTGAGCGCATGGAACTGTGTGCATGCACGCTAGTGTAGACTACTTCAAGAAAATGCCACGCTTACTTTTGTGTAACAAATAAAGCAATCACTGATGATATTGTGCCCAATTTTTGTTCCAGACCTACATTTGTTTTAGGCCTAAGTAAGCGGAAATCACTCTTATACTGTAACCATGGGCTGATTGCATGAAAGCTTGTTGATGGTTATGAGCCCTTACAATCACAGTGAAACTGGTTTCTCATCCTTAGTGTAGTTGTATGATAGATGGTTAGTTTTTATATTTATGTTTGCTTTTTGTTCTTGCAGATTTTCAATAAACCCAGTCCGAGTTTGAGTTTTCAAGATTAGAGTTCCATCCAACCAAGTGCCTACCCAATTGTTCTGATTAGGCGTATGATCTGGACAGCAAAGAATCGCCCACGTGAGTCACTTGATCAGCAAACGCTGGTGGTTCATAGACACGACACAGAATTGTTTTACGCGTGATCCTCATTTACCCAACTCGCTTCACGTGAAACAAGGTGCTGGGTTGCATCTCTGCATGACACACTCGGGACTGTGGCTTTGTCAAGCTCGTTGCTTGTTTCCAAATTTACTCTAACGTAGCAAGTAGTGGGGTGCAGCAGTGAATGAATGGAACGAGCACAAAAGAAGAACAATTGGCTACGGTCTCTTGTGTCAGGAAGAGTCCAAAGTTGTGTTTACCGCTAGAACTGAATATGACACTAAATTCTGTATGGGCTTCAGTTCCCCTAGAGGCATGCATCCCAGGTTGTTCCTAAAAAAATAGTTATCTTATTGTGATGGGTGATCCAGCCCTCCGAGAAAAAACGTCAGTCGAAGCACTACGCGTTACACTATCATGACGAAACCGTAGTAGTCAAATTAGGTACAGGTTACGAATCACGGACGCAACTGAAACACTGAATCACAGTATAACTTGCACGCTGATATCTCACGTAACCGAGATTATAGGAAATGGCAACGGACGTAGCAGTTCATTTATTGGAAGAAATCAATTGGATTAAACAGCATATACACAAAGGGAGTTTATTGGTTATACAGGTATCTGCCAATCGCTTGCTTTTATTTGCAAATTCATATAGTTTCTACCTGGACCGCAAGACTGGCTTATGGTTCGTTGTCCAGAAACTGAAACGTGTAGGCGTTTGGCTGGCTTGATCTGGAAAGGTTGACTCATCATAGTTGTCCAGAAACTGTAACGAGTAGCTCCGTGGCTGCTGTAATCCTGTAGGCTAGAGATACTACACCAACGCAGACTAATAGTATCGACCAAACAGAAGCCAGAAGCGATTCAAACGTAAGCCGTTTGGTAAAGTGAACAGATGAGTGCCATTTCTTTCGACATGTTATTCATTCTTGTTGATCTCTTTCAATAGACCTAACTGCTAATTTTCTGGTAACTTTACTGCGTCTCATTGGCGGTAGACTTGGGCTGTGACTACTAGTGCTATTCGTGATTCGAGTTTTGTAATTTGTGATGCGTGTTCATTCCGAATACTGCACATGAACCCGCACTGGAACCTATGCTAGCCATTTCTTATTATCCACGAGGATCAAGAAGTTGAAGGCCCATGTTGATCCTTTTATTCTCGTGGATACTATCATAGTTCAACACTGTACAACTGGCAACCCCGGACGCATTGTGTGAATGATGAAGGGGCGTTGTTTTGGGGAATCAACAGAGACACATATCCCTACTTCAGCGTCCAGTCCCCGAATGCCATCAAATCCTAAATGAAACAATGTCTTCAAGGTCCACATTTGTCAAGCGACATGTGAAAGTGTTTATTCCACTCTTTTACGATTCAGCTTTTGTGCTCTTATATCTTTTTCAATTTGGTGACGTGGATCAGGACAGTTGTGCTTTTTCAAAGATGATTTATTGACCAGTTCATCGTCGTGAAAATCCGCTATCATGGGAGCTTATCTGAAGGCCGATCAGAGTTCAGTCGGTATGATTGTACTATTCTCCGGTTAATCGACCTAGATCAACGGCATTTTCATCATGAAAGAAGGTGATGCTTGAGCAATGCGAATTAGGAAAGTGAAGTGAATGGGTTGGGGTTACCGAATCCGCTTAGAAAAATATTGTGTATTTTAGATGAGTCAAGTGTTGGCCCAGTATCATCATCGCTTGAACTTTTTTCCATTCCGAATTTCTCACATGGCGCATGGTTCCATAACTGATTCTCCTTTGTTGATTCTCTACATAAGCAGCGTCGGATTCAGAACCAATCCTCCTCCTGTGCCGGTCCGAAAATCACGTGACCGATCGGGTTTATTTATTGATCGGTCGAATAGTCTAGCCGTAACAAGGGACTTGGTGCTTGTCCAGCTAACCTGAGTGAGAAATCCCACAGCCGCGAGCCTTAGGCAGCCCCAGTGAGCTTCGACTGTACAAAAGGCGTGCCATCACCACACGGATGGACTGGACGTGACAACAAGAGCATTACTAAATTACAAAAGTGTGAAATGATGAAGCACTCCCATTATCGTACTAGCAACATGGCAATATGACATGTTAAAGTGATATTCGGACATCTTAAATTGGAAAAAGCATAGATAGATCAACAGCATTCATTATAGAATGTGATATTTGAGCAATTTAGGCATCACATTCATCGTTCAGCTCATTGCGGATTTGGAAAGTAAAATTGATATTAAGTGGACAAGTTTGATTTATTTAAGAGGTGCTATAGATTGAATGTCTGGAATCAACTGGAGGATTCTGTTTCGCATACCAGATTCGTTATCCGTACCCAATCTGTCGGTGAAACCTTACTACAAAATGAATCGCTTCAGGGAGAAACACACATCTTTGCCTCAAAACACACAACAAATTAGTTTTAAGTAATCAAGGTTATGTATGGCAGTTCTGAGTCTGATCTTCACCAACGTTTCCAATGCGAGGAGTTTTGTCCATAACCTTGTTTAGCAGCATAAACGAACGAACAAAATTTGAAATTCAATCATTTCACCAGCACCGAAAATACTTCTATCGGTTGATGATGAAACATTTGTAAACAAATGGTCCAATTTGGGAAATCGGTAAAAAATCAATTCGGTCCAGCTGAGCTAAAAAAAGACGGGATTTTGAAAATCTGGACAAAGTTCAAAGTTTCCTAATGGGAATAACTCAACCTCATACTTTTCTCGTCCCATAGGTTCGTGTTGTAGTTAAAAGACAGCGATACGTACAATTCCTTGTGTAAAAAGTCACATGATACGGGATTCTTCCACTGCTGCACGCAGCTTTACTTATGTTGGAATGTAAGTTGTGCTAATGTTTCATCGAGTCTCAGTTTGAAAGATTCAATGGTTGTCGCTCAGACGACCCGGGGTGAGAGAGAGTTCTAGATCAAACACACTCTGACTGCGAATGACTGACGTCGGTATGCCAATCGGCAATTTGAGACAACTAGTTTAACCGAATTTCCTCTGAGATAAACGTTGGATGATGACTTTAGCAACGGGCGACACGGATGGCTTGAGTTTTATATTATTTGGTATACTATAATCATGACTGCTCTGATGCGCCGGTAGTGATTGGAGTATAACCCCAACGATACAAAAATACTTAAATTGTTTTTCAATTCAGATTATAGACGAAACAACGGGGAAAAAGTAAGCCGGTCAGAATGATAAAATGTCAAAAAAGAGCATGTTTCTAACATGACATCAATAAAACTAAACCAACACACAGCCGGGCATAATTATTAGCTTAATTCAAGTTTTGGAATGGCACGTCTAACCCGAATCTAATTAATTATTTCTGAGACCCGTTGATCAAATAGATCAGGCGATGGTGGCGCAGTGGTTTAGTGGCTGCCATGAGCGTGCTTTAGATCCTATCGTCCGAGGTTTGAGACCCGCTTCTATCACCTAAAAATTTTGGTGCTAGGCAGCTTTTCTGTCGTCCGGTTCAACTCCACACCTTACCTAACGGTGGGGTCTTATGTGGTTCACCAATCCTAGTCCCGGGGCTCAGATGACCGGGTTCCGTGACTGAACTGCAAGGGTCCTCGGGACTATGGGGTTCACTCTGTGTACTGTTTATCACACGAAAGACGTTGACATACATTGTACAACAAAAAGACCGAAAGTCATCATCCTTGTAAAATATTTCTCAACGTTATTCAGGTGAGGTCCGTTGAAATTCGGAAGAGAAAAACACCTTTGCTAAACGAGACGAATTTGCATTGGTAACGCACTGTCTCTATGGATATCGCGTCACCATATTCATGTCGGTGAAACTGGTGCAAGTTTAAATGATTCCATCTCATTAGGAGATAGTATTCATAAATAAGATTTTATGCTGACAAACTTATCAAATATTTTTCTATCTCTTTTGGTTGACCGTGATCTCGGTGAACAATGAGCATTGCCCTATTCTCGTTGTTAAAACCGGAATCAAAATTTAAAAAATCTGAATTGTTTGTAATCACTTCGTCACGCGTTACGCATGCACGTGGTGGTGGGCAGCTTTACTGTCGCCCGGTTCAATACTACGTCTAACCTATCTGGGCCTTATGTGGTTCGCCTCACTCCAAGTTCCACAGGGCTTAGGTTACCGGTTTCCATCACTAAACAGTAGGTCCTCATCACTATGGGGTTCGCCCCGTCTGCTGTTCATCACATGGAAGTGTGTAATAACAAAATCTATTTGGTACGTAAACACACTGATCAGTGAGCACACACCCAGGCCCACGAAGACAACACTAATCCATAACATGCATTCAGAGGTGAACAGATGTTTTCATTGATTCATCTTCGAGACCGTACATATCTAATGAGGAAATGGCATTTCGAACAGTAATAGACATTCAGTCATTCAAAAGTCACGCTGATTGGTTGAAAGGGAGAGGAATGTTGGGGGGGGAGTGAGTGATGCAACACGCTTTGGGCCTCTAAATCACCACAATATCTCAATCAGATTGGGATACGTCATCTGTGCGATCGATCTTCGGTCACGGCAGTTGAAAGGCATGAGCAAATCTCTTCTGTGCACAGGTTGATTGGGTGTGAGCAAATGAATGCCGATCCGTTCCGCAGTGGCAAGAGTGGCAAGGGAGACGCAGCGACTTGAATCGGTGAGGTAGCACTCCATAGATAACTTTGAAGACTGGTGCAGGCTCCACTTGGTGACCTGATTTTGCTAGGTGAGTGCTTCCTGTTGAAGCCAGGGTGGACAATGCTCTTTAATTCATCGAGACAGTTGCCTCGCCGTTTGACCAATGTAGATTGCGTCACAAACACAGCGGAAGGAATGGACAACAATATATTTCGAATGACTCAATGTTTATCCTCGTTCAACATGCCATTTCCTTATTGGATCTATACATGTGAGAAGAGGTATCAATGAAAACAATTATTCGCCTCTGAACGTGTGTTCTCAATCAAAACCCAAAGAGAATCCCGAAAAAGGATACTCTCAATCAAAAGGTGTTTGAGGACGAGTAGCATCGGGCTCAGATAAATGGTATCTGTTGGGGGTTTGAACCTACGACTTCACATGGCAGTTGATTGTTGCCTAAGCTAATCAGAACTATTATCCTGTTCCTATGTTTTGGCACATTGAGCACAATTGGTTCGTTATCGGTTGTTGCATCGTGAAACGCATGAAACTGTGTACGGCGCAAAAAAACCGACAAAACGATACATTTTGATAAGTACGATCAAACTGGAATATTGAATTATTATTGAATTCGTACAAAATCCTCATTCAGTCAATGTATCGTTCAAAAGCATAGACAACATACGAATGTCTGAATCTACCAGACTGTTTGGACGTCGGAACCCATTCTACTCACGTGGCATCTTTCAACTGAGCCATGAATGTAAGTATCGAAAATTGTTGAACTATTTTGTAAAATAAACTCTATATAATCGAGTGGATTTGACTGATCCCGGGCTGGCGACACCATTCATCGGATTTGGAGACCGGTTTGGATGAAATATTCTTTTTTTACTATATCAAACATCCCCTCAAGTGGGTTCGAAAATGTCTGGTTTTTTGGATCAGGTGCAATTCGTAATTTAATTTACTCAAATTTTAAAAAACCGGGATGAACCTGGATTGAAAAAGAACGCACCGTTTCTCATTTCCACTGGAATAAAAGAAAATAGACTTTTATGTCATTGGGATAGAGAACATCAGAATATAGAAACATTGCATATGATAAGCATGCACTTCAAAGCATAAACGGATTTGAAATATAATGAATAATGAACTATCTAGATCGATGGATTTCGTACCTATAAAGCACCAAGCAAAGCAAAATCGATCGTGCGCTTTTTGGAAATTTTATCCGCTCATTCGTATACTTCTCATCTGTTGGATGCAAACCAATTATCAATTCAATAATGATCGGTGATGCAATGCAAATGTCTGCCAGTTTCATCTCTACTGTTAACAGCGAGTGATGCTGAAGTTAGTTCATTTATTGTTCATCCACTCGTATGGATTTACCTGCAAACTTCAACCACTTCGAAATACACGAGAAAACTTCCCATTCAAATAAATCGATCGATCGATAGATGACACAGTCAGTCGCAATCAGGACAATCCATCGTGATATTGAACAATTGTTTTGGTGATTCCTAATCCCGTTTGCCCAATGATATCTACGGGGTATGATTGTGCGCACACATATATAAGTGGTCACTTTGCCAGTTTATCTGTTCACTGAAGAAATAGAGAATGTAAGAAGCAGCGGGGTATGACAATTTCGTTATTACCTCTGTTCAACTCGCCCGGGATCCGGGCATATCTGACGCGTAGGAAAGCACAAATTTATTGCTAAGACTTGTTATGCTCCGAGACTGACAAGTGTTTGCCAACGTGTTTTACCTGGGTCACGGCTGTTATCCGGCGGGCGTTTGGTTGCAAAAGGTGTCAGTAACCCTGATGGAGAAAAAAGTACAGTCTGGTTGTCCAGCCAAACATCTGTGGTAATCCCTAAGACGATTGAAACGAACACAGGCCAGAAGGACAATGGATGAGGATCCGATTTGAAACAAATCATAACTCGTATTTGATAAAGCTCCCAAAAAAGCCCGTGACTGAATGTTGCAGCACGACGGGGAAATACTGTCGGGCCATCTGTGATCGTAATTCATGGCTTACATGGCATACGGAGAAAAAAATTCAATAATCTGATTGAATAAGTATATACGTGCTGAACTGGAACGAGGTAACACAATAATTCTTCACCGTCAGACAAAGACGAAAATCGAATGGAGCAGTGAATGTGTGGTGTAGGTTAAGTGCATATCCCCACGTGGATACCAATACGAGATGTTATCCGCAACTGGACCAACTGTACATGTGGAAATTCTATTACCTCGTGAGTATCTATAGAAATGGACCACAGAAAATGCACGAATTTCGTGACACACTGCCTTGAGTGAGACCTGTTCGTCGTGATCAACCGACAAGCAGTTGAGAAAAACTTTCTACTTATTTGCCCGTGTACAATGCCAATTTAACAGCTTGGGTTTAACCGACCGGATGACGACCGACCAGCACAAAAGCGAAATTCGTCACCGGGTTGATGGAGATCGAGTCGCGAATTGTTTTGGTGACTAAACTATCGATCACCGGTTTCTTGTGGCGTGTGACAACCCACAGAATATTCGCTTCTAAATGTGTAGCACTACAACATTCTTTGAGGTTAGGCTATAGATAGTAAATAAACGCTTACCTGGGTGAGAACACCATTGTCCAGTACCCGTCTCATGCATTTGTGAAGACATTCGTATTATGGTAGCTTAACACAGTCTGCGGCAATCGGTTCGTGAAACTGGTTGCCCTCAGTTTCAGC
>UZAN01041363.1:10296-20296 GCA_900618425.1 Echinostoma caproni | reverse complement strand
ACAGCAAGCAAAGCAAAGCTGTCCACTAGCAATTCCCGGAATCAACTTCAAAAGTAAAGGAAGTAGCATCGGGATGAAAAGCGAATAATGTCCTGAGTGAGGAGTTATTAACGAACGAATTCCGGACCGCGAGTCCTAGAGGGAAATCAGATGGATGTTTATTGAGAATGCCGTGATAACAATAATAATAATAATAATAATAATAATAATAATAAATATTTTTGCTTCCTTTTTATTTAACGAATATAAAAATATACAGTCAACTTTCAGGTAGGTGGTCGTGGCCATACAAAGGCTGTCTGGGAGAATACAGAAACGGGAATTATGGGCAGTGATGGACACTGCCCAAAACATTGGCGTATTCGAATGGATTTCAACGAACGTTGCGAGAATGTCTGCCTCAGTAGAACAAGGCAAGCAACTATTTCAAGAGTAAAAATACGAGGTTCTGGAGCAAATCGAAGAGTACTAGGAGCATCAGATAAAACAATCAGTCATTCGACGCTTACAGCGTTCTTTCGAAATTTTTCAAAAGTGCTAATGTACAACGATCGCTTGGTACTTTGAAGAACCTTCTGCAGTAATCGCAGTGGATACGGATTACGGAACACGAATCACGGACGTGACTGAAACACTGAATCACACCAGCACATGTACTGGAATCTCCGGTCACCAAGATGCATGAAAAAGGTCACAGAAGAAGTAGTTCATTTATCGTAAGAAATCAGTGAGATTATATAATCTGTAAAGAAAGGTAGTTCATTAATTATACGGGTGTCTACCAATGGCCTGCTTGACGTCATAAAGCTTCTGTCCGTACGGCCCGACGTCTGATTGGTCGACACGATCGGCCTGTGGTTCTTTGTCCAGGAACTGAAACGCATATGCGCTTGTCTGGCGTCATCTGGGAGGATTGACTCATCACAGTTGTTTAAAAATTGTACCGCGTCGTTCCGTGGCTGGCGTTATCCCATAGACCGGGATCACCACAGCCAATCATAGCAAGCGCAGTCGAACAACTTGGTGATACCGAGAAAGATCGGACCGAAGGGTACGGACCGAAAGTGTACCTGGTGACAAGCCACAAACAATGTATCAGACAAATAGGAATAACTTGATCGAGTCTTGTGCTGGTTTCAGAATGTGTGTTAGAAGCTCCCAAAAACCCGCAAAAGTTAGCATGATTACGATTTGAGCACTGGTAACAGGCTGAAAATAATAAGTATTAAAAGAATTAGTATGAAAAACATTTCCCGTACTGTTTCAGATGGCATAAAAACATATGCTTATCTTCTCACGTTGGCTGTACCTGATAAAGGGGATGATGTTTGCTCAAAAGCTGTTTGCTCAGAAAGCAGCTGAGATCGGCAATCGCTGGAAACTACAATGTAGTTGACCCTAAATCGCCTATCGGACAAATAAATCTTGTGCAACTGAAGTTGGCCGAATATCATTCAGGATATCCGAGTATCATTTCAAGATGTCTCTGCATGATCTTAGGCCGTCTGAGTGTCATTTCAAGGTGCTTGAGCATTATTTCAAGTTGTCTCATCAATCTCCCAATGATATCTGGATTACCACCATACAGCACAGATTTATGTACCCGCCGATGAAGCGCGGAGGGGGGGGGGACGATTGCGAGATGTGCCTCGGTCACACACGCCCCAGTTCCCATGATATACATATTGTTGACCTATCCCGCTAGTACGCATACGCGCATGTGTGTGTGTGTATGTATGTATGTATGTTCGTCCCACGCCGCTGATACCAGTGAATCATGTGTATTCACAGGTTGAGCCATTGCTTACCTCTGTACCATGATAATGTAGTAGAATTCATAAGCTACAACTCAATTGGCTGCACTGGGATATCAATCGATCATGCTCGATCGATATACGAATCGCTGTTGACCGGATCCACATCCATTTTGTTCGACATTCTCAGCTTATATTCTATCTCTGTGCGATACCACCCGGGAAACACCTACAAGTACTGAACAAGCAAACAAATACTGTTCGTATATCCGGAACGGAACAAGATATCGCTATCAAATCAATAGAAATCGAAATAATGTAACGAGGGCTGTCAAAATATATCTGTGGTGATTGTGTGACAAGTACGCACGCACCACGGTACAACTTCTAGGTAACCAATCAAGAAACTGATCAACCGACCAATCCTGTGGTCTCAATTGGCACGAATCGGATTGGCTGAATGTTAGAGGGCAAACAAACAAACCGTATTCTTGTCTATTGGACACTGAAGAATTGATCAATGACTGTGTGTTGCTTGTGATATATAATTGCATGATTTTCTGAATAGAACTAACTGTATCCGCAACTCGTCTTGGTTCTACCTGACTTTGCGCACTATTCAGAGTTTTCTTAGTGCGATTCCGTGTTCGCGCTATTCCATTTCCATTCCCATTCCGAATAATACAATATCATAACAATACCATAACAATCCCGGCAAAAAAACTTTTGCCTCTATACACTGACTCTAATCCGATATACCATTTCTAATGTGAGTGCGGAGCGACCTACGTGGGCAGAACAAAAAGAAAATTAGGTAACCAAATTGAGTGCAAAATCAGATGACGCAATCGAGGTCAAGTGTGCGGCGTAATGAACGACGGTCGAAACTACAAGACTACTTCATCAGTCATAGCTCAACATCTTGCGATGACGCAGCACCAGATCGATCGAAGCGAGGCGTTTCGGATTATCTACAAGTCTCGAATCGCAAGCTTGCTAAGGTTTATATGGGAACGATTGATGTTAAACAATAGAAGCCCCCCTTTCTCCTGTGTCAACGAAAAGAACTTCAGCCTTTCCTTACCCAGGTGGCGTAATCCTTTTATCCTGCCTCACCCACCCCTCTCCTGTTTTTTATGTTTTGTCTGTTTCAATATATTTTTCTTTTTTATGTGTTATCATGCTAAAATTCTAATATAAACATTGTCTTCTGCAGTATGTGCCATGTTGAGATGTAGCGAAATTGTCCCGGACATGAATAAACGTACGCAAACGTGAGAAGTTGAATGATAAAATACTATGAAAAATCATAACTCAGCTCTTTGTAAACCGAACAAGATTTATGCATCTATTATGCTGTCTGGAAGCAATGATCCTCGGACCACTTGTTACCTTTAACAGTGGACTGGGGTGAGCCTTGGCGATTCACCTACCATCAATGTCTCAATCACAACATTGATCGCGTAGGAGCCCAGCCGACACTGACCTGTAGGCATATTACCAAGATGAAGAACCGAGATATCATTGGAATTGGGTGCGTTTGTCACAAAGATACGTGTCACAATGCTCTTTTCTGTGCTTCAGGAGGAGGTAAAGAAATCTCGGCTAAAATACTGGTCATCCGGAAATCGCCAGGAGGCTTAAACAGTCTATGGACATGCAGGACTGATAAGGTCAACTACGGTCAGTTGTGTCTTTCGCGCACGAACCAGTGCGCCATCTCTCATGCCTATCGAGACGGGTCCATGTTAGCTACCTCGCGCACATCAAGGTCCATCTACACGGACCTAACGAATCGCGACGTTCGTCAATGTGAGCTCGACAACATGCGCGACTGAGGTCTGCCTCATTCGAATACAGAAGTACCGTGGGAAAGTGTTTTATCCCGGAGGCTAGCAAAAAATGTGTCATGGACGCGTGACCGATGAGGTGTGCTGAACGGATGTGGATTCAACCGAGCGTTTCTTTCCCAACGAAAAGTGACAACTTCTCAAATCAAGCTCAAAATGGTGCGGAAATCTAATCGATCTCATCAGAAAAAACTCAGTTTTCAGTTGTTCATTGATAAGCTCTTATCAAAAAACTATATGCAGATGCATCAGCGTATTCGGGACCCATAAAATAGGGATAGTCTAAAATGCTCAGGTCCCTGGCAGATTCAATCACCAGTAAAATAATATAGCAGTACAGCGGTAAAAGTGAGATTTCGATTTGATCTATTTTGGAAGGTGACACTATCGGTATATCGGTGTACCGGTCGAATCAGAGATGTTTGCTTCCATAAAAAAACAATTGCTGACTGATAAATTAGTTTGACTGTTCTAGTTTTACTCCATTCCTTTCTCACCGTTACCATGGTACCTGCTTTTTTGATTGCCCTCATAATTTACTAACTTCGCTTACCGATGATTATTCCGCACAATATCCCATGCTCCTTGGGAATGGAAATATGTTTACTGATGTCGTATCCACATTTTTTGAATTATCAGCCCCGCCCTCCACCACTTTGTTTCTGTTGGGTCAATAATGAACTGACTGATTATCTCTGAAGATGACAGCGGGAACAAATATGAAATGATAGTTTACTTCAGCCATGATATGAGCTGTTTAGCACAGTGGTAACGCACACGCCTTCCATGTCCAATGGATCCGGAGTTCAAATTCCGGACGGGACGGTGACTGTGCACTACTGATGAGCTAGCTATACTGGGGGCGAAATTCGAATCTGGGGCTCTCGAATATGCACGTGATTGGATGAATTGAGCATTGTGCATAAAGGTGCAAAATCGAAAGATAGTCAGTTCAAATTACTGTCAACTATCCCACACCACTACTGTCAAGTAACTGTGAGTTAAAAGTGAATTATCAAACGATTGCGGATTTTCCGGAACATTTCTTTTAGCCACTCGTGGTAGTTGATCTGGATGTCTGCTCATTCCGGCTTATCCAGTAATTTCGAAGGCTCCATTCACCTTCCCCACCTTCAAACTACACGGACTTGAGTCTATTGATTATATCTGCATAGAGTGGTGGAATCGATCTTTAATATCTGTCTCATAGTACTATAAATGTCGCAACTTGTCTTTACAAATTGAAAGTTTTAATTTCGTTAGATGCGCTTCAGGTTTGAACCTATATTGTGTGTAGTTTCTTTCTACAAAATGTTTCACCAATCTTGCTGCATTACGTTCATATCATTTTCCGAGTACCATTATCATAAATTGTAATGTCTTACACCTAGAGAGGTCGCAAACAAGCCATTACTTGTAAACGCTTTTCTTTCGAAAATTCTCCACTATCTAGCACACACGTACGCGGGATAATGAATCCTGAAAATGGCCTCCACCTCCTGAAGAGCTCGTATGCCACTTAACCCATTAGTTTACTTCAGCAAACTTGAACCGGAATCTGCCTGCAGTAGTGTATAAGTCAGTCAGTCAGTCAGTCATGATAAAGGAAAATGTGGCCACCACCGAGGCGCATTGACACAAACTGTCAACCACATTTTCTTTTGTGCTCACCTATTTTTCTGTTTTTCCTCAGTGAAATGTAAGTTATACGATCACACGTACTTCAGCGTACGTGATTCAAACGACCAGAAATGGAAAGTGTACAATAGTGGCTACCAAAACAGATACATATGGTTGTTGAAGGGGTTTGATCGAGTGTTTCAATTCGTTTCCATTGGTTTGCTCTAAGCCTAGTTGCTACGGTTTCCAGCTGTGCCACCTCATCAAAGAAATCTGTTTGTCGTCCACTTCGCCGGTTTATTATTACACTCAGTTTAGTTATTACCTATCTGGGTTCCGCTTTATGAGGTACATTGTTTAGACGATCGGCTATCACTAGATAACACTCGGTTCACGTAACTTTGAGGTTTATAATCTACGTATCGTTCATCACCCAATGTAGTATGATAGGAAATTTCAGTCGATTTTCATGTTCTTTTGTAGTATTTATTTGAAAAAATGCTGGAGTGTGACAATGAAATGAAATATTGCATCAAATGGCAAGTGATACTAAGCATTTGTTAATCGCTTTCCACTGGTTTGTTTAGTTCCAATCTATTTAGTCGTTTGTTTCCCATTTGTGTTTGATGACTCTGGCATAATATATGCAAACATTCTACTTTCCGTTGTCAAATGGAGAAAGCAGGGGTAGCAAACTAAACGTTAAGAAGTTCTCATCAGTCACGTGAATAAGCAACATGAACAAGTTACCCCGACTACCTTACGCGCACCCATTCGAAGCAGTGTTCTCCCAACACACAGTAATTGACCTTGATGAATGACACTTTTAGCAAGCATTCGAACATCTGTCNTCCCCCCCCCCCCCCCCCCACGGGGAGGGGGGAGATAACACCCTGATTTTCCCAGATGTTAAATTTGAAGTTGGTTAGCGAAGACTGAATGGCCCCGGAGTCAGACAGTGTATCAACGAACATGCTCATCAATCGTCAATTGAACGGGAAAAACAAATGATGTTTGGTTAAGTTCTAATTGGTTGCCGAGATTTCATCCGTTGAATTATGACACGTTTAGTTTTGTTCTTTGCAACTAGACATGGATCACATTTGAACCCCTTTTTTCTCACTCCCAGGTTGCCTGACAATTTGAAACGTTCCTCATTTTATTGATGATTAATTGATATAATTTTCAATTTCACCAGGATTAACCGGAAACAAATAGTTTTAGTTTACAATAATCGCATGAATTCGAACAACAAATCTCAGATTTATGGATTAGTGGGTGAAATGTTACATCTTAAGATACAGGTAGACAGCTAAGTAACTCAGACAGTTATTGCGTGTGTGGTTGGCCTACGATTTGAATGAATGCTGGAACTATACTCTTCCCCATCAAGCTTTAGCCAAAACCCGCTATGCTTTAGCCAAGACCCGTAGCCCTTTAGCCTCGAAGCACAAACCGTAGTCACGCTGCTTCAGTCGAGTCAGATCAAAAAGTATTGGAATTCAATTTGAGATCAACCAGTGTTGGGACATTTTACTTTCTACATATGTTGATGTTGCATACTTGGTTACGAAATCAAATGTGGGGTTGCATGTTGCACCGCATATTGCTTGGAGAAGTTTTAACAGATCTGCCGGTATCGTCAAACCATTTGGAACATCTCGTACAGGTTCAATGTTTCTGTATAACATGCGTTACTTATGCGAGTAACAATCCCGAGTGTAACTCAAACGATACATTGTTGTGCATTCTCAAGCCCTGAAACAAATCATAGGGTATATGCTTACCGTTCCCGTATATCCACTTAAAGTGAACTCGGTCCACGAGAGGTGGATACATCCACAGGCCGGAGATAATAAGCATCGATCGAAAAAAGACAATCCATTTGATAAACCTTTTCTCATCAAGGTTTGAAGAAAATCCGTAATTCTTGAGCTTCGGCCCTCTTAAGTGTGCCAGATGTTGCAATGTTAGTAAACAGATATTAGTAATTAGAATGTAGTTTTGTGAGCGGTATTCATTATCCTCGACCTGATAATATATCCACTCTTCAAAAAAGGATTTCACTCCCAATGGAGGTACGGCACCGAGGCATTTTGCTCCATAATATCATTGTTTTATTCTTGTTAGGGCTTGTGAACGCAAAACAGCATACCGATAGTGATACATTGAAATGTTTACTTATAGGAGTAGCTCATTTTGGATTTCCTCAGTAGTATCGCCATGTGACACTGAATTCCTCGGTCACGGAGCTATAAACTCCCGCCACGATAGATGGTAGTAAAAGTCATAGTATCTCGCTGTACGCATCTGCAATAGGGGGAACGTTAAATCGGATAGACAGAAAATGCCCTATCGCTTCACCAGCGAGGAAGACCGACGGAGAGAAATTAAGTTTGCACGTGCAACTGATTATTTGAAAGACATTGCTAACCACCTTAGCATCAAGATCAAAACATATCGTGCAATTGCAGCCACGGATCAGGCAAACCTATATTTTACAAGGCAAAATTCAACGACCAGTTCACAAAATATTTGTCAATGAGGTAGTACATCAATCATTTCCACATCTTCGCATTTCTTAATCAAGCTTTGCAACATCAATATTTGCTAAAAAAAATAAAAAGTCTCAATCTTCGGCGAACACAGAATATAATCCGAAACTTTTCAATCTGATTCGTTTACAACGGTATCACCATCATTTGTGCCTCCAGGCTAAAGGACTGTGGGTTTCGGCTACAGTTTGATGGGAAGAGGTATAGTTGCAAATATATTCACCAAATGCGTTTCAACCAGTGATTGTATTTTGGAAGATTTTCTCGGAAAATAGATCATTACTTCACTCGTCATGTCCAGTTCCATAAGGGACTTTAAACTGTGACTTACCATAAATATTTTCTCCGAGTAATTAAGTTGAAAGTGATTTACCATGGTTAAACAAAATAAAATCAACTCGTGAAAAGGCATAATTGAATCTGATACTGCCTCTTCGTTGAGTATCAGAGCTCAGGAATCCATCCAACTCCTTGCAAGTGAGTGGAAATAGCGTTTTTTTATATATTATATCCTTTATCACGTGACGTCTGTTTTTTGAATACCATGACAATGAATGTGAGTGTGTGATAGTGCAAGTGTTTGTGGTTAATTGATCACTGTGCTCACCCAACCCCAATGAGTAAAGCTGGTAGGCGAGGCACGCCATAGGTGCGCGGGAGTACTGCCATACTGAGAATGAATGGATGAATGATTCGTATTCAATGACTGTTAATAGCTAAAAACAGTCGATCGAAACTGTCTGAAATTATACAACAGAAGATCTAATTATATGGTAAGTATAATAAATAAATAAATACGTTCACTTCCTTTTTGAATTATTCAGTAAACAATAATACAGTCAGCTTTCGAGAAAGAAGGTTGCGGCCGTACAAACACATTACAAACCGTAATCTATTAAATATTTTATAATTGGCAACAAACAGTGTAAATAGGTTTTGTGATTTATGTTTGCGATAAATTACTTATCGGTTTGTAGATGGATCTAACGGCGAATTATTTTCGGCGTATAATCTACATTGCGTGGAATTTCATACCCGCCCAGTGATGGATGATTTGAGGAGTACTTTAAACGAGAATAATCAATCCTCGGTACAGCAATAATTTACATTTTCTCGCAATTTGTTCCCTCAAATGGTATGTTTTTACAATCAAGTGACATCAGGCTATAACTGTGTTATCGAGACACGTTCGGAAAATGACCCAACTTGGATCCCAGCCGTGCACATTCTCTGTCATTGAACGCGCGCAAATCGAACCATATCCTGTTCATAGCCCAGGTGGTCATTCGAAGATAATACAGAAACCACAGTGTTTGTTGGTCTGATGCTAATTTGCGGATTTAACACAACTTTTGATTACTCAATCACTCACTTATCCGTGCATCCCAATTCCTCCACCATGTCTGAAACTATCAGGGCATTTTGGGAAATGTTACGATTCGTGATTTCAACTAAATAAGCATCCTTCAAATTCCACCTGCTCAGTTCATCTGAGCATTTATGCACTGGGAAGCATGACAGTCGAGTTTCGCTCTTATAGGAGCTCATCAGTAGTGCATATGCACTACCGGGGACCCTGTTCTAACACAGAATGTTTGTGCTCCAAGGATTGAGTTGTTCAATTAACCGTCCAATGAAGAAGTGAAACCTTGGAATTGCTTATAACCCATGAATGTTCTAGGGAACATTCACCATTCCGTTTAGTCACAAGGCTCCCGAGATTGAGTTGCGCTTTGTTATTTGCACAACTATTTGCTTCAAATAATTTGAGCAGCCTTTTGAGGCAGTAGTGAAAAGAGCAGCTGTGTTGGTCACCAAATTTGCACCTCAAAAAATATGTGTTTTCCGATTTCACTCCAACCGCCTGATTAGCCACCTATTTTATGTGACAATTCCCGAATGGTGGCTTTCCCATGTTCTGACAATTTTAACATTGTATATATCTAATAAAATAACGGAAATAAGAGAAACGGGAAGAAAGAAAAATATCATTGCACATCGTGATTTCCACAGATCACAGAGGGTTATTCGCTCCCAAGCAATCGATCGACTAGGATGGAGCTTTTGTGTCCAAGATAATCTGGAAGATTATTCGTTTTGATAGACTTTCAGCATATAGAAAACTCCATTTTACCTGTTCGCCGAGCTTGGCAATTTGTTTGCAAACGTTTCATCACCAGCCGAGGTGACATCGTCAGTGCTTGTGAAGTGGCAGTGTTCT